>NMRB01002812.1:34154-50354 GCA_002633025.1 Notospermus geniculatus
TGCAGCGGAACTGACACAGAGCAACAGCGGGAAAGTCGGGTTCAGCCATAACACTGTTTATTCTAAAAACAGGAACGGAACGGAACGGAACGGAACGCTACAGCAGGGTATATCTAAAACACTACAGGTATGTTGAAAACGGTCGATGAGAAGGTTGGAAAAGTTGAGTAAGTTGGAAAAGTTGGAAATGTTGGTTCAAACTGAAAATACAAAAATTGCACCGAAACTAAATACCAATCCAGATAACGAGTACACAAATTAAAACCGGAAAAGGTATAAACCAAACAAATTCCACACATCCACAAAAGATGCCGGAAAGTGGCGCCATCTTAAGGCAAACCACACAAACGTTAATACAATGATAGGACGTGCATTTACCAGCACACATATGTCGGATAAATCTAATGTCGGACACCAAACGGACGTGTGATTCCAACAAAAGTAACTCTGATTTGTGTCTAATAATTTAACTTGGGAATAACAACTCCCTATAAACTGCCATGAAGACTAAACGGCATTAGGCATAAGAATAACTAGCCAAATGAGGCCAGAAATACATACAATCCAGGAACTGCGCCCAAGGCGAAAATTGCAAATGGCGGCATCCAGAACTGAAGTGGGACAGCCGACTTCAAAGTCATTTTCTGAGGCTATCAGGATGGTGACAACTACTTACATTTACATCGTGCGTGTCCTAAGATATCATTCTTCATTTCAACAACATTTCCGCACGAGAATACGGACATTGAAGCGGCCAAAAGGCCAGGTTTTGCGGAGCGAACGCAAAACACGTCTTGCAAGTAGAGACAAAAATGGCGAAAGGCCACGAGTCACGTGACTGTCGTCATATGACGTCACAGGCGGAACACCGAAGGGGAATCCCAAGTTAACCCCTTCAGGGTGACTCAGAAAATTCTATTAGAAAAACCGACAATGACAGTAAAAAAGTCTGCGTAGCCGTAGGCCTCCACCTATTTAAAGAGCATGCATGACCAAGAAGGATTGACGATCCATCTTCTTCATTCTGGCGGGTCAGATTTGCATAAATTACTGACCAGGCATGCAATGAAGGGGCAACTGAGGCCACAATGTCTAACATACTAGTAAACTGCAAAAAAATCATATTTTTCTGACTTTGGTAGGCCTACGGCAGGCAATGTCGAGTTTGGAGCGAGTCCCGGCCACCTGCGCCACACACTTAGGGAACAACTAGTGCCCCACGCATACTATTTTGCCCTGAAGTGAATCCCCACCTGATACATTTTATAGTACTGGCGTATCCATGTCGAGTCCTCCAACCGGGATTAACTTGATAGCTGCATAATGATGCAGCGTTCTTTTGAAGAGGTGATTGCGTGTGTGAATTAGATTACCATTGATAATACGTAGTTGACTCACATTTTACATTCATTGTGGTATCAGCTTGTAATCTAAATTCGTGCCCTGTCAGGTCATATTTTGAACTGCATCTAACCGTGACGCCGTTCATCGCTTTTGTCGCTGTTATGGCTACATCACTGATCCTGATCTTTCCACCATATGCCCCAGTCCTCTCGGATGATATCCCAACTGTCACATCTCGCCACGATGATCCTATATTATTCGTGTACCACTTTATGCTGGTTATAGGGTTACTTTCGTCCGTCTCACATCGAAATGTTTTCACCTGACCAACCTGGACGGCAGCAGTTGGGTTATTAGTGAAAAACACCTTGGTGTTTGGAACTAGATAAAAATAAAAGGATGTAATAGAATTCTTGTGATCTACTAAAGGCCGCCGTACACGATACATTTTTTCCTACGAAATATTTTGTAGGAATTTATTTTACCGTGTATGACGGGAAATAATCGTCCCATTTTGCGTCACACACAATCGAGAGGTTACGAAACTGCTCGGTTAACGATGACACTAACGCTAACGCTATTTCTGCTGTACATTTGCAATGTAATAAATAACGTTAGCGTTAGAGCTACCGTTACCGGAGCGATTTTCTTAACCTCTCGAATAACATTTACGTTGCAACGTAATATTTCCAAGGAAATAAATGGGATCATCTACGGCGCGATGCGAAATATTTCCTTCCAATAACATTGGATGAGAAATCGTACGAAATATTTCGTAGGGAAAAAGATTATCGTGTATGGCGGCCTTTAGGCATGACCGCGTGGAATAAATCACTTGCCGGTATGGCATGACATGTCCGCAGTTTGCTGTCGCCGATCAAAAAGATCACGAATAACAAGAGTTGAACATGCTCAACTTCTGTGTCATCCCGACGGTGTAATCAATTCGCAGTCGACCTGACTTGAGTTACAATTCCCTGCGCGCAGATGCCGCCTGTTCCATGATAAGCCACACATTTTCACTTTTGCGACATGACGGTGATTTCTTTACCTGGTGACCGTCCCGTCGGCAGCGCATGCATTGGTATCACGACTTGACAGCGGCATTAGAACAGGGAAACTAGGTACATGTACTAGGCTATATATACAGGGGCGGATCTAGGATTTGCCAAGGCGGGTGTCCAATCCATCGAAAAGGGGCACCTGAGGAGGGGGCGAAGCCCCTGACATGCGCGCCCCGACGGGGGGTCTGGGGGGCCTCCCCTAGAAAATTTGAAAATCTAGACGCTCTCAGATGCATTTTCCCGGCATTTCAGGGCATAACAAGTCGTGTGATTAAGTGTGTTTTTATGACATGAGTGGCGTCGAGGATTTTAGTTATAGTCAAAATGGACAACAAAGTGGAGGATAGGTACGTCAAAAGTAACCAGTATATTTTCAAAAATGCAGCTTAGACAAGTGATAGGTCAGGAAGACAAGCAGCACAGTGTGCCTTTGTCGCCTGATACCCAGCAGAGCTCCTAATGGACACTATGGGGCAATTAAAACACCCAGTTCAGCTAAAAACAACACATTTTGAAAACATGCACTCTTCAAAAAAAGGGCACCCTAAGCAAAAGGTCGGGTGTCCGGACACCCTGGACACCCCCTGGATCCGCCCCTGCTATATAGGCCTAATATACCTACAAGTAACGCTGTATGTCTTTGAGCTTGATCTCATTGTCAAAGCTGAATATCCAGGAACTGCAGTCACACAATAGTACTCAGCCTGGTTGTCTTCTTTAGCCATCACCCTCTCTTGACCTTGAGTGACCTCCACTGGTGTACCTCCTGACCTCTTGAAGTAGATCTTCAGGGTCGGGTTGGGGTTACCACCTGTTGCTGTACATGAGAACGTGCCCCTCTCTCCAACATGTGACGATGTTTTCACAGATGATACAACCACCGAGTCCGGCTTATCTGTCACAACAAGTAAACATTTTTCATTTGAAACAGCGATGCCTGTTCTTGTGATGCGCATTGATCCACACTGTACATGTGTTGGATTCAGGAAGTGCCGCTGAAAGGTAAATGTCGTCCAGGGTATATACAAAGATTACCCAGGATCTCAATCTTCACTAAAACAATACCCTGGGTGTAGTTTCGGTAGCCGAACATCACCCAGCATCGCCGAATGACATCTGGATTCGAGGTTTTCTCGCCGGTGGTCACGTGACCGCCTGAAGAATGTAATGAACAGCTACACTCAACAAGTATCGCGGAGCGACACCGCGAGATTCCACGGGATATTTAAATGGGACTCGTTCCTAGGCACTTGCGGGTGCTGGGTAATGTTCGGTTACCGAAACTACACCCAGGGTATTGTTTTAGTGAAGATTGAGATACTGGGTAATCTTTGTATATACCCAGGACGACATTTACCCTTTCAGCGGAAGTGCCTACGTCCTCCGAAGTTAGTGTAGTGTAAAGGGCGATTTACACTAGGTTGCACCAAGTTGCAAGTTGCAGCAACTTGCAACTTGTTGCAAACTACCTGGGTCGGTTTACACATAGAAATATCGATGCAACATCCAGCGTGATCGAGTTGCAACAAGTTGCATGCCCGTTTACACATGCAACTTTTATGAAACTTTTTGGTCTCATCAGGTTTATGCAACAAGTTGCATGAAGTTGCATATGAAAAGTTGCATTGTGTAAACGGGCCTTTAAGTGTACGACGCTCTCTCTCATCATGAATAGCCCACATTATTATTACAGCTCTGCATGCAGTCTTTTCAAACTGTGTTGAAAACAAGGATATGAGACCTCTACCTGCACACTCCTTATACTTTGAAAATAGCGTAAAATGCAATATAGAGGGGTTTTTATTTGTGTCCAGAGTATACTTACAGTAAACAGTCATTGTCTTATGACTGCTGGTCGCCGACCCTCCTGCATTTCTTGCCACACATTTATAGACCCCAGCACTCTCCTTCTTCACGAGGAAGTCATAACTTGAAGATGTCGTCAGCTTGGTATTATCCTTGTACCAGTCATATGTATCACCAGGTGGTGAGGCCACACACTTCAGGTTCTGCTGTGTCCCAACCAACACTGGTCGAGAAGGAAATCCGCTGATCTGAGGTTTGCCTGGTATCACTGAAAGGGAAAGCAACCAGGTCTACAATGCAGCATCCTGAGAACATCAGTGGTTCATGGTGACGGAGGGAACGAGTGCTAAGAACCCGTGATAAAAAAAACGGGAATATCTGTGAGTAGTTAAAGGTGTGTCACGCACACCGCACCCATCGAGATGTGAAGATTGACCGTGACCCTGTGCAAATATTCTTTCCGACGTTTTAACTTTGCAACAAAGGCAAATTTTGGGTCAGTGTTTTCAGTATTTTCAGGGAAGGTGTGTGAACATCAAAGGTGTGTCGCGCACCATGTCTGTCGTGAGTGACCTTTGATGCAAATATCTCTTCCGCCCTATCACAGCAACGAAAGCAGATTTTGGGTCAATGTTTTCAGGGACGGTGCGTGAGCAGTCAAAGGCGTGTTGCGCACCACACCCGCTGCGATATGACCTTTGACCTTGATCTAGTGACCTTTGACTCGAATATCCCTTCCGGCTGTCAACATGTCAACGAAGGCAACGTTCGTTCGGTGCAATTTGCACACGCTTTGCTTTGCTCTTTTTTAATTTGGAATACCGGTATGTGCTTTCAATATGCGATGTGGATTAAAACAAAAAAAAAGGATGAATACCTTGGACTACTATCTTGACTGGATTGCTTCCACAGATTAGTCCTGCATCCGTACATATCCAATAACCAGAATCTGAAGTCTGAGCATCAGTAACTTGAAGGTTGAAGGTTCTTGATGTGGAGCTTGGCGGACTGCAACTCCTCCAGCTGTAGCGTGAGATGTGTGGAGTGCGACATCCGAGGCTGTTTGCTCTTGCGACCTCATTAGCACCAGATAATGAACCACTCCTTTTCGTCCACGTCACCGTGAATCCACTTGGATTCGGGATGTAACAGTTGACGGTGAATGTGTTTCCAACGGCAGGTTTTGATGGTGAGACACTGACAGTGTACTGAGAACCTGAAACAGACATGACAAACTCAATCTGAAATTCACTCACGCAACTTACGATAGCCTTGATAAACACGTTAAAGACGTTATCATATGTTCATATGTTGTCGTGTGAAAGATCATTTTCTTACTCCTACATTTCGAGCCAATAGTCAAATTGTGATTAACATTGAACTTACATGGTTTATAAACATAAAGATCTCCCCACTCGCTGTATCTTGTTCCCGCAGAATTACTTGCTCGGCACTTGTACTTCCCTCTCACCAACTCTGACAGACCATTCTTGTGGAAGTCATACTTCTCCGTCAGTGGATTAAAGATATACTTCTGACTTTTACCAATGGGTCTACTCTCCCAGTTCTCTACACCCGTACGGGTGTCCGTTGAATACTTATACCATTTATATATGATTGTTCCCGCCCCAGGTTGATCTGCATCACAGACGAGTTCACGATATGATCCGATGGCAGCAGGTTCAAAACCCGACAACACTGGCGTTTTTGGTGGAACTGAAACAAAATGAGGACAAGAGCAGCTTACCTCGATTACTAGGACACTTGTGAATGATACGTGCAAAAGCACTGACAAATTCATTGTGATCGCAACAAAGATAGCACACTTATTCTACGCATGAATCTTCATCACAGCCTTCATCACACCCAACCTTCGGAATTATAATATGTCGAGGAGGCATGTGCGTTGGTGTCGGTTAGAACACTTTGAGCGCCCAACCTGAAACTTTTTCTGAGGGTTTGTCTCTATGAGGGGGAAGATCCCTCCCGGGTAATGACCAGCACCGCCGCCCATCCAAGATGGGGGACAATGGCGACCATATTGAATTCGTTTTCTGTCAGTTAACTTGAGAACGCTTTGAGTTATCAACCGGAAATTTTTGGTGAGGGTTGATCTCTATGAGAGGAAGGTTCCTTTCTATGACCAGCTCCGCCGATCATCCAAGATGGCTACTACAGCGGCCATCTTGAATTCGATTTCCATCAAATATCTTAAGAACGCTGTGAGTGATCAACCTGAAATTTATTGCGAGAGTCTGTCGCTATGAGGGGAAGGTTGCTTTCGATTGCAAGCCCTGCCGCACATCCAAGATGGCGGCCCTAGTGGGTATCTTGAATTCGATTTCCATCAAACATCTAATGAGGACGCTTTGAGTGATTACCCTGAAATTTTGTGGATTGTTTGTCTCTATGAAGGGAATGTTCCCTTTGGTGACCACAGCACGTCCAAGGTGGCAGCTGTGATGCTATGATTCCCAATTTAGGCGACAGACGGTGTTGGAAAGCAGCTTTTGATGCTTGGTAGAAGATAGAACCTATATGTAAGTTTCAAAGTTTGTTTGGAACTCGGAATGCCTGCCAAAGATATGATATCAAACACGCACTAAAGAAGACAGAGTTGAGCAGTGAAACAAGAAGAAAGGAGACTTACCAAGAAGATGGACATGGGACACTAACGTCATGAATGTCACCAAAAAATATATCCCAAATGGCCACACGTCTGCCATAGTTCTGCCTGTTTTGATGTTGATATGGCCAGGGTAGATTGGATATTGGTCATAAATGTACATGTACTTTACTGAATGCAAAAAAAACAGGTCGCACTTTGTAAGGCGTTCATATTGTGAAAAGGAACAAGGAAGTTTTGAAAATTCAGAAAAAAGCTCTTGTGTCACGAGTTGTTTATCAAGTGACTGTATGACAGGTGTATATATCAAACACAATGGAATAATTAGAGCAATGTCAAGGGGAAGCCCACCGCATATCTCCCAGCTTTTCAGTAATGATAATGTGTAGGCTTATAGTGCCTTTTACATTTAAAGATAATGTATCACGGGTATTTTCGCGGGCCACGAAATTCATGACGGAGTTTTCGCAAAGCCCCCGAAACCCCAACGCGAACGCCAAACCCATTGTTCGATGCCACAAAGAGAGCACCGAACAAAAGGATAGACGTTCGCGTTGGCGTTTCGGGGGCTTTGCGAAAACTCTGTATTGTTTATTTACATTTTGTTTGTTTATGTCCAGGGTTTCTTTGTCTTTTGAGTAATTTGTTGGTGGCATACCTCTCTAGAAATTCTGTTGATTCCAAAAGTATTGATTTAGGTGGGTTGGCATGTCCCAAAAGTCCAAAATAACATAGTGTAAACATCCATGTTTACAAACATTGAATGTAAACAATGAAGTCGTGATACATTATCTTTAAGCGTCAAAGCACTTCACAATTATTACCCCAGGTATAGCCTGTTCATTCCAATTTCGTATCTCCACTCTCCGTGGAGTATTACAGTGCTGGCAGCCGATTTCAGCGCTCTTGGACTAATATTCACATAGACCATCACTATAAGTACCTACTTGGTTTACCGAAATTCAGTGTTCCATATTACAAACGTTGTCCAGAAGTTTCACCGAAAGATAATTACCCATTTCCTTGGTTACAACTGGTTTACGGCATGGCTTTTAGTTACCTTCGAGAGAAATTCGGAGAGGAAATTCGGAGTCCTTGCGTCTTCATGGCGGCGGAATGGCAAAATGGCGCCTGCGCCACCACAACACCTCATAGAGGGCGGGGCAGTCCATGAAGCGCGAAATTACAAATCACATTAGGAGTTTCACCAAATACAAATACNGGAAACGCAGTATAGTGAACGTGTGTTGCAAATAGTAAACAAACCCACGTGGAGAATAAAGTTTCAAAATTGCGAGCAGTTTTTCTCCCACATTTATAAACATTTTTCAAACTTTCAAACTGGAAATGTGTTGTTCACCAAATGGAGCTTGTCCGTATAACAGCCGATTCTGGGATTTTTAAGTAGATGTCCGCGAAATTCTCGAAACGGAGAAAATTATGTGGAGTGAAAGCTAAACTTTGTTAATTATCAGCATAATTAGCATATTTTTTAAAAATCTGCGGTTATACCGACATGCAACAGGTATGGCTGCGTCTTTTCCAACAGAGTTTGCTTCGATGCGGCATAGCATGTTTACGGAAAATTGCTCAAGGAATTTTTTTCGGCCTTTCCAACAAAGTCATTTTTCTGGGCAATCTGGAAATAGGATCCAGTTATTTAGGGTGAAAGTTCACTTAGATGCTTCATACGTAACGTACCGTACCAGAAATGTTTTGGTAATCATTGCTATCAATGAATTATCACGAGTTTAAGTTGGGCAGTTCGGCGTCACGCAATGGGTAGAGATCGACCTTAAACCAGACTTTAGACGCGTGTAACTTCGTCAAATACAGGGGCGTAGGCGGGGGGGGGGTGCACTGGGTGCACGTGCACCTCCCCACAGCGGCAAGAGAGTTCCGCTCTGGGCAAGCAGAAAAAAAAATCAACCTTGTAATCGTGTAAATTTTGGCTAAGAACAGCACTGAAATCACGTCTCAGAGCATCTAGATTCCAAAATTTTCTGGGGGAGGCCCCAGACCCCCTCCGGAGCACTCCTTTGTTACTCTTCAGCATACTGTGAAATTTCATGCCTGCACTAGCTACAGGAGGAGTTCCGCTTTCACAAAAATGTGTACCTCCCCAGGCTCAGACCAGCGTACGCCCTTGAAATGCATGCTGGAAGTGTGTGCATTTAATGAAGTTACACCCTTTTTGAATACCACCCATTGAGTTTATTTTACATAAATATATACATGTATCAAAGTTTACATCCAATATTCATTCGTTTCCAAGGATGAAGCTTGCTGATGGGTCAAGGTAATATCCTACATCAAGCTTATTAAAAGTTGTAGATTTAAAGGAACAGGCCTCACTTAATAAGATTTTATTTATCAACTACATTCTCACACTTCACACTAGCGGCGAAATATCGTGCCTCATTTCACCACTAGCGTAGGTGGAAGGCCGCCATTTTGGATTTTGTCGGCGCGCATGTAGAAATAGTTCGGTCGGCCTAATCACACAATTCTTTCTAATTAGTATTCAGTTCATTTCTAATACCACTTGTTATCAACACGAAGTTCTTTTAGTCTGAAAATATTCGCCTTGAACCCAACAGCACCACTTTTCAACATCATCTATCATCTAGCGTAGATGCCGCTGGGTTGGCGGTGACACGGCTGGCCTGTTCACGATAGTATGATAATGATGATACTGGTGAATGCAGTGCCTGATGCATGCACACTGTTGGGACATGCGGGATGCTGCCGTGTTCATGATGCTGTGGTACATGTAGGTACGGGGACGATGAGTTTGAAACTGATTGCGATGTTTTTGACGAACATGTCGGGAAAGTTTTAGAATTCTGGGTAGGCCTACCGCTTGTTGCCGGTCAGTGACACTAAGGTAGGCTATGAAATTTGGTTTGCTGGCAGCGCGTTGTTCATCGAAGACGGAAGCCGGCGGCGGCATTTAGGCCTACTTTGATGTCATGTTGATGTAATTAACGCCCAAAGTACGGCCGCAGCGCAACCGAGGAGCGCCCGAGCTGCGACCGAGGAACGACCGCAATACGTCCGCGGGACGCCCGCAGTGCGCCCTCGGAAAGAAACGGGCGATCCTAGGGCGTTCCTAGGGCGGTTTTGCGGGCGTCCGAGGGCGCACGAGAGGTATCTTTCAGGCAGTACTGTAGGTTTTATTTGAGTAAAATTTTTTTGCACTTTCTTCCGGTTAAGGACCACTGTGGTGAGTGACCGACGCACGTTCGCCCCCAAACAGACGCGCGTCCATAAAACTTTCGATTGATCGATAACTTTTAGGATTAGGCCTGCCGCGACGGTCGACACATGTTTTTATGCTGCAAGTCCTTTTGGCGTATTTTGTAGGCTAAAATGCAGTGATTCACGTAGGCCTACACATGATACGAGGGTCATTTCTTAGGCAAAAGCCTAGTTTATACTTCGACGCACGACCATCGCCGGCGACCGATGCGCGTTCTTGGGTTCGACGCCAACCGCGTCGTACGATTTGGTCGGCGTCCGATCGCGAGGCTGTAATTACTTGAGTCGTTTCATAACGGGTCACCGTCGCTAAAGTACGCTGGACTATGTATTCGAATCAATTCCGCGAAGTCTGCGTCCAGATTTGATTGGGCGTCGGACGCCAATGGTCTTGCGTCGAAGTATAAACTAGGCTAAAGTCTCTGAAAATGGGCTACGCTATGCGGTAAATTTTTGTTCTGTATGGCCTACGGGGTCAGCGGTAGGGCCCGATCTAAACTTCAAACTAAAACAAATTTTCGCCTTCAAAGTCTCCAAATGACGGAGATCCATCCCCAAACCTTCCCCTGGCGTTCCTGTCCCTTTTTGTGGGGGTTTCTGTAGGCCTATTGGACAAGGGGACACTAATGCCGCCGACCGTCACTCAGACGCACTGGATCAGCCCGACACCTGTTTGCTCAAATTAGATCATTTGAGCATCTTATTGCGCAGACCCAGCCTGCATGCGTGGAGTGTGCTTTTCATGCGTCAAAGATATGTCTTTCACCTTAGAATCCCGATTCCATTTCATATTCTTGGACATTTCGGGACATGCCAGTTAACCCACCAAATTGAATAGGCCCGACACGGAGGCCTACTTTCGGTCGGGTGTCAAAAGGATTTGTAGAGGGGCATGCCACCAACAAATTACTCATTAGACAAAGAAACACTAAACACAAACAAACAAAATGTAAACAATGAATTTCGTGGCCCGAGAAAATACATTTGCGATATACATACAGTACTGCCTGAAAGAATCCTCTCATGCGCCCTCGGACGCCCGCAAAACCGCCCTAGGAACGCCCTAGGATCGCCCGTTTCTTTCCGAGGGCGCACTGCGGGCGTCCCGAGGGCGCATTGCGGTCGTTCCTCGGTCGCAGCTCGGGCGCTCCTCGGTCGCGCTGCGGCCGTACTTCGGGCGTTAATTACACAACATGACATCAAAGTAATGCCGCCGTCTTCCGTCTTATACTAGTAGTTCGATGAACAACGCGCTGCCAGCAAACCAAATTTCATACCTTAGTGTCACTGACCAAGCGGTAGGCCTAGGCCTACCCAGAATTCTAAAACTTTCCCGTCTTATGTTTGTCAAAAACATCGCGATCAGTTTCAAACTCATCGTCCTCGTACCTACCACGGTTTCATCGGCAGCATCCCGCATGTCCCAACAGTATGCATGCATCAGGCACTGCATTCACCAGTATCATCATTATCATACATGCAGTTGCCCAGCAACGCACCTGTCAATCACTCTCGGTCGCCATCCAGTGTAATAGGGATGATAGTCCCAAACTGCGGTCGTGCTAATTTTTTCTCCTTTTTAATTTCAGGATTTGAAGTGTCAGTGACCATGAGACATTCATGTTGAGGCACGAGTCTTTTCCAGGAATCGTTTCAGGGCCGATGGCGAAGATACCAACATGATCTCATTAACATATTATGTTAATGAGATCGTGACAGCATTCGCTGCCAGGCAGTCTCAAACCACGTGTGTGGTGTAACGTTTTCTAGTGTTCCCCACATCTCAGTGTTTTAAATGCAAAAGAAGAATAGCCATACTCGCTCTAACATTCTATCACGAACTAATAAAGGAATNACGTGTCGGCCTGATCCAGTGCGCCTGGCGGTGGGGGAATGTCCTTGTCCCAATACAGAAACCCCCATAAAGAACCAGGAACTTGGTAGGGAAGGTTTTGTGGATGAATTGGAGACTTTGAAGGAGAAAAATTCCTGTTTTATTTGAAATTTTCGAAGCCTTCCGGGAGACAAGAATTAGAATTAGAATTAGAATTAGAATTAGAATTGTTTATTGAATCAAAAGGCCCTCTAGGAGCAAAAAGAATTACAGTATATATGTACCGGAGACATGTGACTACCGACGGAATGAATTTCGCTCCGGGGACAACGCAGGGTCGGGCCTGAATGCAATAGGGTATTGGATTGTGGTTAAAATGAATAAAAACCAAATGATTGAAAAGATTTTTGATTATTCACAGAAATTTATTCCTGCTTCATGGATTTGGAATCGTATTTTTGCAGGTTTTTTGCAGCGTATTTTGGAAGCAATTTATCCCGTAATTGAGTACTGCAAATCGTACTGCCGTATCGACGATGTTATTCCCGTATCAAATACGCGTATCCCGTACGGGTTGGCACCCCTCCCGGCCTGCCACCGACCGACCGTTGTCGGTTACTGAAAGAATTCTGTTCATTTGATGTTCGCCGCTAATTACCATGCTGTTTCGGGCGCGTGTCTGTTGGACTCCGGGCGCATTTCGGATGCGTTCGGGAGTTTCACGGTCGCACTGCGGGCGAACCTCGGCCGCTCCGCGGGCGCTTCTCGGGCGCACTGCGGGCGTTTTTAAAAACGCCCGCGGAACGCCCTAGGATCGCCCGCAGGCGCCCTAGGAAAATCCTAGGGCGCATGAGAGGTATCTTTCAGGCAGTACTGTAAGTAAGAGGTTTTTGATTTGACCGACTTTTCAAGGTCACAGAGGTCAAAGTTCAAAAGGGGCTGAGCGGTTAAGAAGGGATGTTACAAAATTGGTCAAACTCGGAAACCACTAAAGCTATCGACACCAAAATCACTAGGCTGGTAACGCGGGCGCTTCTCGGGCGCACTGCGGGCGTTTTTAAAAACGCCCGCGGAACGCCCTAGGATCGCCCGCAGGCGCCCTAGGAAAATCCTAGGACGCATGAGAGGTATCTTTCAGGCAGTACTGTAGCCCCTGGTGGCAGATTTTAGAACTAATCATTGTGTTCCGTGTACGGAAGAGCGATTCCGGTATTGCAGCCACGGATTGTCCGTGTCTATAACCACTTCGTTACCAAAATGTCCGGAATGAGTTTAGAATTCCCGATCAGTGCCCAAAAAAAGGTCATAGATTGACGGAATAAGCCGCATTGTACAATAGGATTTCCATTGTGTGCCTTGGAGTAACGTCACTTCCGATCGGGAATTCTAAACTTTAGCCAAATGTCCTAATACCAGAACGTCCCAGTCATGGGGATGGGGTTCAGGACTAGGGGGATGGCTGTAGGCCTAGGCCTACAATGTATGCCTATAGGGACTGTGTTAGATTTGGAGGAATTATAAAATTATAATTCCTGGGATGGGGATAGGCCAACCCCTAAAACTCCTCTAAAAAAATCTAGGCTACAGTTGTAGGCCTAGTCGTAGGCCAAGGTCTAGCCTAGGCCTACTTGACACTGGACCTACATTCCTAGAGGATCTGTCGATCTGATCCCTTGCTGTGACAACAGTAATGTGATTGATTTGTCTCTCCAGTCAGGTAAATAAAGCACCTCTCTTTCACTTCACTGGAATAAAGGGCATAGCTTGATATAGTTCTGACAAAGGGGCTGTTCACTTTCGGAACCATTTTCCCAACTAAATTTTCATTATGTTGCAGTTGTTTGATTTTCATAATAACTTCAGGTATAATATTTTATGATGTGAACTACATAATCATGAAAGAAAAATGTGACTTAAGCTTCATTAATTAGGAAAACAAAGAGCATTTGCAAAATGTCCGAAATCAGCATGAAAACAGTGAAATTATTCCCTAATGTTTGTTGTACTGGGAGAGGAATGGTATTATTTATCATTCATCGAAAAATCATTACTAAACATATTGGTTTTGCTGAAATATTTGCATAAAATGTGTGATTTTCTTCATTTCTGGACACCTATTTAAGTGGGTGGAGAACAGAACAGCACATCTAGGCCTGTCGCATTTGAATGGAATGCTGTGGTAAAGATTATGGTCAATATCAGTGATCAGTGATCAGTGGTTTGTTGGTGTTGCGTAACGTCATAAAAGGGAATACTTGAATTTGACGTCCCACTGATCACTGAGGCCTGCCTACAGGTCATGGTTGATTATGCATGTTGTAACTGATATTGACCATAATCTTTACCACAGCATTCCATTCAAATCTGACAGGCCTAGATGTGCTGTTCTGTTCTCCCCCCACTTAAATAGGTGTCCAGAAATGAAGAAAATCACACATTTTATGCAAATATTTCAGCAAAACCAATATGTTTAGTAATGATTTTTCGATGAATGATAAATAATACCATTCCTCTCCCAGTACAACAAACATTAGGGAATAATTTCACTGTTTTCATGCTGATTTCGGACATTTTGCAAATGCTCTTTGTTTTCCTAATTAATGAAGCTTATGTCACATTTTTCTTTCATGATTACGTAGTTCACATTATAAAATATTATACCTGAAGTTATTATGAAAATCAAACAACTGCAACATAATAAAAATTTAGTTGGGAAAATGGTTCCGAAAGTGAACAGCCCCTTTGAGATTTTCTCGACAAAGGAAATTTTTTTAGCTCACCTTTGAGCTATAGTCGTCACGCGGTGTCCGTCGTCCGTTAGCAGGGCACATTTCGTAACCGCTAGGCCTATTGGCACCAAACTTGGTACATATGTGTCACTAGGTGACGTGACCTCAGACACCAAGTTTCGGTCCGATCTGATTCCTGGCTTGGCCACCAGGGGGGATAAACCAAAAACCTTTAAAGTGCAGTTTCCCCTTATTCGTTGATCGGATCGTCACCAAATTTTTATCGTAGGTACATCTTATGAGGATACACGACATATCCCCCGGGTTTTTGATTTGACGTAATTTTCAAGGTTACAGAGGTCAAAGTTCGAAATTTCATCATCGGGCGGCACGTTTCGTGGCTATTTGTCCTGGATTGTTCAAATTAATTGTGATGATGTATCTATGTACCCTCTATGTCTGTAGCGAATTTCGGTCCGATCGGACTTCAAATATGGCCACCAGGTGGCTATCTTGGAAATCGGGTGTTGGCCCAAAGCTCGTTAACTACTAGAGCTAGAATGTTCTGAACTTGAAGAAGTATGTATCTTTGTAGCCTTCATGTGTACAGCAAATTTCAGCGTGATCGGACTTCACAGACCGCTGCGAGGTAGCCATTTTGGAAAATGGAACTTTGACCTGTGTGACCGATAAATGTTGTTCAACTTGAAAACCCGTATAATATATCATGTATCTGCATTAGATGTACCTGATACAAATTTGGTGATGATCCGTCGAATAATAAGTTAGTTATTGCACTTTTTGTCCATTTCAATTCAAATGCTGTGGAGCCATCTTGTGACTATTCAATGAACTACAGACACACAGAGACAGAGGTGGGGTCAGTCAGTACAGTGACCATGGTAACGAGTAGACCTAGGCCTATCCCACAGTCAGTTCATGCAGTGTTCACTGGTTGTGTGACTGTCATTAGGCCTAGGCTATGCTGATGGTGTGGATGTGCTGTGTCAGGGGGATCTGATGATGTTGCCTTTGTCATGTTTGTTCGGACATGACAAACTTGCTTGTGCAGGTAGGCCTGCCCTTGGTATTTTGACACATTCTTGGCCTAGGCCTAGGCGTTGGTCATACAACCATGATTAGTCAAAGACTTTGATTTCTTTAATGATGGGCCCAATCTACCTAGGCCTAGGCCCTTCCCCAATATTTTGATGGCAATGCAATTCAAATGCCTAGGCCTAGTAGGCAGGCCTACCCTGCCCTGTTAGGCCTAGCTGTACAAAATAGGCCTAGGCCTACACTTGAACACGCAATTGTCATGTTCTTCTGGGACATTCACCCACAGGTGAGCACATGGTCCATGGACCATTTCATTTGAATTCTGGCTTCATTGCTGTGTGGGGACTTGGAGGAATTATACTGACTGGAGGAACAGCGAGCACACTTCAAAGGTTTCATCATCGCCACCGCCAATCCCTGGTGAATGAGGTCAACATCTCATCTTTTAAGATCATTTTATGTCAACGTCAGGACTTC
>NMRB01002812.1:54165-64433 GCA_002633025.1 Notospermus geniculatus
TTGACATCTGTGACCTAGACAGGAAAGCAGTTTGTTCACAAATACCACTTGTATTCATTGTATTCAGAAATTGTACTCCTTCTGGGTGCCATCACCTGAGTTTATGTCATTGACTGATAATACTGATCAGATCATAAAAATACTTCTTGGTGTGTTCAGCTTTATCTTTATCTGTACTGATCCTTCAACATTCACCATGAGAGTCATAGTTTCACACCTAACCATGGAGACTTGTCAAAGAGGTGAGCACAATGGCCCTGGCCATTTCATTTTGTCTTCGAGAGGCATTCTTCGCAAATTCTTCGGCATTCTAACCATATTCTGCAGCCATTCTGTGAGAGTTCTGACTAAATTCGAAGCGCGTTCCAAGTGTTTGAAGTGCAATCTTTCTCTCCCGAATCCAGCTCGAATTTTGCAAATTTTCTCATTCCGGCTGGTTCTGCTCGATTCCTGCTGATTCAAACTAAGTGTGACGGGGGCATTAGGTTTTTATACCCTAGGAATCAAATGAGCTGATTACTTTTGATCTGAGATGTTGGGGTCATGGTGATATCGACGTTTGATATCACAAAATTTGATATTTTGAGATAACTTGCCACATTGTCAACTGATCAACATGAAACAAGTCTTAATTCATGCCTGCTAATCCAAGAACAGGACTGTGTTAAAATTCTCAGCCTCATGTGTCCGGGTGATTGAGATATCATGAGATTTTGATAACTTCAAACTTGATAATTTGAAATATCTCTGCCTGTGGTTGAGGTTATATTGAGGGTGCCCATTTCGAAATGCAATGATCTTGATGATCAGGTCAAGGTCAAACTTGATAATTTGTTGAAATGTCTCTGTCTGTGGTAGCAGTAGAGGTTTGATAACACCCATATTTAGGTTATTTAGGATGCCAATTTCGATTATGCAATGACCCTGATGATCGTAGGTCAAGGTCAGAGGTCAAGGTCAAACTCCCCAAAGAACAGATAAACAATGAAACTCACTGAACAGGAAGTGGACAGTAAAACTTATAGTACAGTAGAGACCCCTATTATCGAGAGGTTGAACTATATTCTGGATAGCCCCATTGCTGTGCAAACACTGCGGGCCTTTGTGTTCCATTGTTTGGGGAGGTGTGAAAGAGGCATTAGAGGGGCAATTAGCTCGCTGTTTCTCCTGTCAGTCATGTCAGTAAATTCCTCCAAGCAGTGCTTGAAGGGAAAAATACCAAGGCGAGTGAAAAAAGGCTCACCTAAATGGGTCTAGGTGCTCTATTTTTTATGCCAACCAGAACATTATCCTGTACCAGACACAGCTACGGCATCTGTACCAGAATTATTCTGCCTAGAACATTGTATGTCCTTGTTCAGGGATCAAAGGGTTAAATCACAATAATACAGTGTGTACTGTAAACAACCATTCTGAGTAAATATTTCACTGTCTATAAGTTGATTAGGCTTACAGTGATAAAAATATCTTTAGTGATCAAGGGGTTAAAACTTCAAATGTGGTCACGTTGGAATGGGTTAAACACTTCCAATACACCTGACATTATGCTAATCCCTTGTAAAAAAAAACCCAATACCAATACAAGTATTCGTTTTGCATAAGACCATCTTGTCAGCTGATGACTACTATTGAATGCAGTTGAGCATCAGATCGATGGCCCTCTTGTTATATAGCATTTTCCCGCCAAAAAGATCGTTGATACCATGCGGCCGAAAGGCCGGCGGTCGCAAGTAAGTTCAGTCATTTTAAGTGGTAGCCAGTGAAAATCTAAGTAAATATCTGTTTACTGAAAACAAATTGGCAAACAAATTTGGTATGACTGGAAAGAGCATTCTTCCTGGATGAGAGCCTATAAGGCGCAGCCTTTTTCCTTGAAGAAGGGTCTAAAATTGGGGGTGCGCCTTATAGGGTGGTGCGCCTTATCTGCGGATCCAGTCTGACAATTTGATCAGAAGTGTCAAGACACTGACGAACCCAAGCATTCAAGCATGCATGGATGCATGCAAGCGATGCAGTGAACTGTGAACTGATGAAGTTTCAGTTAGGCCTAATTTGTCACAACAAGCTAAGAAATCATGCAACCAGATCCATCAGTACCAACAGCAGAATTGCAGATGTCAATGGGTTCAAACAAGGCAATCAGACCCTGGGATTTGGCAAAATGGGACTTGGCGAAATGGGATTTGGCGAGATGGGAAGTCACCGTAATTGTCTTGGCTGTTGTTGGGTCAATGCACACTGAGCAGTCATGCATTGTATGTGTATAGGTATACGGTAAAAAAGGTACAGGTAAAAAAGGTATAGGAAAATACGGTAGCTTGTTTACATGATTGACGGAAGATCCAAGTATCGAACGAAGAATATGGTAGGCGCACGGATTTTGATGTTTTGATTTTTTCGGCGTGCGCCATTTTTCACTCGCCTTGACGGCAATTTAGGCGCGTGATGGTGTTTGAGCGCAATCGCGCGCCTCTCCCTTCAAGCACTGTCCAAGGCAGAGACAAACCAAAGTTACTAGTATACAGAAGATAATCTCTTAGTTCTTTGTAATAAGGCGGCATTATGTACCGAAGCTGTACGCTTTGTTTCAGCTGATGAGTGGATCGGCCAGACACTAATTTGTCGTTTCAGTTATCACATTGTCCTCCTGATACTTTATGTGCAGGTGCAAAGTAATAAGATTGGGCCATTTTAAAGATATTTCATCTTTTAGAAAACTGGGCTTGGAAATTTTGGTCGGTGAACCTAGCCATTGATTTCCAGAAAACACTGCAGTTTAAAGGGGCTGTATACTTAAGGTTGAATTGTCCCAAATAAATTTTTGATTATTTATAATAAAGTGACAAAACCCATTTTCACAGGGTGATTAGTTAAGAGGTTTAACTAGATTATAAGAATGAAATATTGGCAAATTTCCCGTTATTTCAACTGAAACAAAAGACCTTTGCAAAATGTCATTAAAGTAGTAGAAATACACAAGTCCTTAAAATGCCGTTTACAACACACGTTAAATACATTGTATACTTTGTATTTATAAGGTTACATTTGTTTATATCCTTTGCCTTTCATGAAAATAATGACATATAACACCAATATCCTCTCAACTTTGGCAATTTGTTCAACTCTAGCAGTGGGGGCATCATACAACAGCCTTTCATGGCTATGGCTTGTTAAACACACTTAACAAGGGCAACATACCAAACTTGAAAACCTACACAAGTCAGTGGAAAATAATCCATGTCGCAGTTACCTAATGATGTTAGGGTAACTTGGTTTACTTTCCATGAGGCAAATCCAAGGTTGTGCTCAGTCAACTGGTGAATACTGTGGTTTGTGGTTCAATCATTGTGTTTATATGGTGTCTGTTGCACAGGCCTGACATTCTGCCCTTGTTGAAGTAAGGTTGACTTCGACTGTAGTATGCCTCACACCTGACTGCCTGTTCTTAACAAGCCATATACATGAAAGGCTGTTCTGTGATGCCCCCACTGCTAGAGTTGAACAAATTGCCAAAGTTGAGAGGATATTGGTGTTATTTGTCATTATTTTCATGAAAGGCAAAGGATATAAACAAATGTAACCTTATAAATACAAAGTATACAATGTATTTAACATGTGTTGTAAACGGCATTTTAAGGACTTGTGTATTTCTACTACTTTAATGACATTTTGCAAAGGTCTTTTGTTTCAGTTGAAATAACGGGAAATTTGCCAATTTTTCATTCTTATAATCTAGTTTAACCTCTTAACAAATCACCCTGTGAAAATGGGTTTTGTCACTTTATTATAAATAATCAGATTTATTTGGGACAATTCAACCTTAATAAGAAAACAGCCCCTTTTCAAAATCAGTTCACCGAGACCAAAGGTACAGCAATTTTGAATTATGTATAATAAACAGTTAGGATTCACTTCCTAAAGAGGAGAAATTCTCCTGTTTTGAAGAATTCGCCTATTTAGGAGAAAGATTTCGTTGAATTCTCCAAATTAGGAGAAAATTTTAACTGGGTCGTACCACGTGACCCTCCATTTCAGAAGTGTCCTTTTGGCTCCCACCTTGGCTAAATTCACTTGCAAAGACAGCAAACATGGCAAAGCATCTTTATTTATGTTTATCCAAAAATCTAGCATATCTGTAAGTTTCCAAATGCCAATAGCAAAATGGTAAATCCCCCAATCAAAAACCAAAATACGAAAATTGGAAAAGTTCACCAATACAGCAGCCATCTTGATTCATCCTGTTTGCACATGCGCATTTCACCAGGAGCATGCAGCGCATTTTGCATTTTAAGTTTTCACAGCTCTTGAACAGGAGAATTTCTTCTCCTAATCAGAAGAAATTCTGGGAGGCAATAATGGGGAACCCGCACACTAACATCACAACGTGGCGCTGCGATCGATGTGACCGAAATCTCTTTTTTCTAACGTTATTTCCATTTATTTCTGGCGTGAAAATAAACCATTTGTGTTGGTCGCATGGCAGTAAAACTTACATCATCGTGTAGTAGATGAAATTTTCTTTTAAACTCATTCCTTTTTAGCTCACCTGTGGTGAGCTTATACAATGGTTGTGCGTCCGTCGTCCGTCGTCGTCGTCGTCCGTCGTCGTCCGTTAGCAGGGCACGTTTCGTAACCGCTGGGGCTATTGATCTGGAACTTGGTACATATATACCCCTAGGTCATATGACCTATGACAACAAGTTTCGGTCCGATTCGATTCTTGGCTTGGCCACCAGGTGGCTAAAACTGAAAACACAAAAAGTGCAATAACTCCTGAACTAATGAAATGATCGTCTCCAAATTTTTATCATAGGTGTATCTAATGAGGATACATAACATATATAATGGGTTTTTGATTTGACCTACTTTTCAAGGTCACAGAGGTACAGGCAGCCGTCTTGGAAAATCGACGTCATAAATTCTCAAGCTAGAATGTTTTGACCTTGAAATTTTGACCGTAAATCATGACCCTGGAACTGACGGCCTGGAGCATTTCGATTTTACGTTTGTCATTTGTTCTTCTGGTACGTTCACACAGGTGAGCACATGGTCCATGGACCATTTCATTTTCTTAAAATTAAGAGATCTGATAGCGATAAGGACAACGTCATTTGTGTCATTCTTCCTGTAGAAAAATGTACAGGAAATTTTTTCATGACGCAACGTCAACACCTTAAACAACGTCAATGACGTCGTTTCGGTACAATCGCTCGCAGCGCCGACCTGTCGGGATAAACCGCAGGGCGGGTTCCTCATTGGTCATTTTCTCCTTATTAGGAGAATTTCTCCAGAACAGGAGCATTCTCCTCTTTAGGAAATGAGTCCTGACTGATAAGACCGGCTTTTGTATTGCTGTAAATAAAACTGCCGGAATGGGAGTAGGGGCAGTGTTCTCCACACCAGTTAAATAAAGGGCGGCCCGCCCCTCTTAAAAATACCGACGGCAAAATCCGCCCCTCTTAAAAACGGCCCGCCCCTCTTAAAAATTCGTCCACCCTAATATTTATGGTTTAGATCGCTCCATTACATGTATGCATCTCAGATGCTCAGAAAGCGCCCACGCCCACTGCCGCCCCTCTTAGACCAAAACCCATGGAGAACACTGTAGGGGAGGTTAATCTAATTTCGGCATCTAACCTAATTTCGGCATATTTTTTCAACATGCTTTATCTTGCAAACAAGGCACATCCTCATTGGGAAGCAGCTGTTAAAATAACCTGTATATTCCCGTTTCAATTCCCGTTTCATTTGTAACAAGACTTTTGATTGGTTCTTCGTGTGTATGACATGTATGACGTCATCAAAGACTTTCCTAACATGACGTATTTTGAGTTCCAGGGATGCTTCAACCAAGATTTCACAATTTGGAAAGGCCAACTTCATGGCTAATTTTATCCAAGCCAATTGCAACTATAACTTGGACTTCAGAGTGGCGCAATGGAAACATCGGCGCCTGTCACCGCTGAGGTCGCGGGTTTGATTCCCGGTCGGGTTTGTGTCTCATGTGATAGAGAGGGCGACTCTCTCTGACAGCGCAGGTTTTCTCCAGGCACTCCGTTTTCCTCCTACATTACATTAAAATCACCCAATATTGTCTATAGAACCAGTAATGCCGAATTTGGCGCTCGGTTCTCAAAATTTATACAACTTGGAAAACAATTATTTCATCAAATATATACATTAAATTAAATAAATAACAATGGTTTATCACTTTGTTTACCAAAATAACAGCATTTCCCAACACATGTCTAAAAATAGAACACCTCTACTCAATTTTGGCAGGGGTTTCCTGCAATCTGATTGGTTGAGAGCGGAAAGGTCAAGGGGTCACCTGAGATGAGCATGCATCTGAAAACAGACTTGCCGGCGTGATTTTCCGAACTTTTGAAGTTGGAAATGCATTCTAAACTCAATCTTCCCTGAAATAAGTCCATCTCACTCATCATACGCTGATCCTTTATGCATCTGTCCATCAAATGTAGCGTTATTGGTCTCAATTTAATTATTTTTACCTCCAATTACATTTAGTACATAAATCTTGTGCTTCTGCGAGCTAAATACATGTAAAACACAGTGACATGATATTTCAGACATATGTTGCTGAAATTAGGTGAATCTCCCCTAATTAAAGCCGCACAGTATAGACAGATGGGTCATAATCGGCGAGCATAGTCTCGGTCACCCAGCCGCTGTTTCGAATCTGGGAATCCATATTACAGTACTGTGGAACGAAACGGCTGGCTGCGCAAGACTACACGCAGCATTTTGTGCGGGTACATTTTGTCCTAGAACCACCAGATATCAAGATCAAGGTCAATTACGGGCTGAGTCAATGTACCCTGATCTCTGTCAATGTATCCTGATCTCCATTAATGTATCTGATCTCTATCAACGTATCTTGATCTCTATCAATGTACTGTAAAGCAAGATAATTTCGCGGCTGGTAATTTTCGCGAATCAAGAATTATAGACATATTCGCGGCAGGATATTTTCGCGAGTCTCTGCCATTCTTTCAGTTTTCTTTCACGTACCATATTTATCACTTGCGTGTATTTATATTCGCGACAGGAAATTTTCGCGACTCTCGATACACTCTCGCGAAATTCGCGAAAATTTCCTGCACGCGAAATTTTCCTGCTTTACAGTACCATTCATGTCCCGGAAGAAGTACCTGTACATCGGGAACCATACGACATTTACAATGTCATCTTGTTTAAATATAGTTGAATTCCTTTAAATCATTTCAGTGATTGGTTTTGGTTGGCAATGATGAAAGACGGAACCATGCCGGAGTCTCAGGAGGAAAGCAACCTCAACACCTCTTCACCGAAATCAAGAAAAATGCAAATGGAACTTCACACAAAGGGAGCTGCGCTGACAAAAGCATGGGCTGACCTCTTCAGTTTTATTACTCAGTATCAGGCCGAGCTCACTCTGAAAGAAAATGTGGTGGAAATAGCTGAAAAAGAGATCAGCGTTCGCAGGAAGCAGTTGGAGGAAATGAAGCCAGCACTGGAATCTGATACTGATGAAATTTCAAAGTTGCAGGAGCTGGTAACGAACCAAGAAAGACAATTACACCAGGTGAAATCAGACTCTGCTGTCAAAGAACAATTGTTACAACGTGTTCAATGTGATTTGAGTCACAATCAAGAACTCGTTGAGAAATTACAATGTGATCTTCAGGAAAAGCAGAATGATCTGGTGAAATGCATGAGTAACTTAGAACAGTATAAATCTGATTTGACTGTAAAACAAGAACAATTAGAAATCAAGGAGAATCTGTTAAAAAAGCTTGAAAATCAACTCATGAAGGAGAATACAGAGCTGAGAGAACAGTTAGATATGGAGACGAAGGCTCATGAGATTACAAAGAGAAATCTGAAAGAAAAAAAGGTGAGCCTTAGCAGTTTCTTATTACTCATGAAAGTTGAACATGTTGAAGGGTTTTACCATGGTAGTTGAATTTGATATGGCCTCCACACCTCACGGTGGAGGACATTATTGATTTCCCAGGATTTCTTTCTATGGATCTCTCCAATTTTCAACTTCCGGGTGCGGATTTGCACATATAATATATATAGTCCATGAGCCAGACCCCAAATTTTGCAGTTTGACTACTGAGAAGTCCCATATACTGGATAGTTCCTAGTTAATTGATGTTGCTCCTACTTGGTTTTACTACAAGTGGGAGGCTCCAAGAGGGGAGTTCAGCTTGACTTATTCATACTCAAGAAATGGAGATTAACCCTTTCGCTGCTGCATGTCGAAAATTTTCGACATAGGAAATTATCATCAAAATGCTGCATGTCGAAAATTTTTGACAAATACGTGTATAAACTTTAGTGGAGGACTGTATGTAAATTAGTTCTGGCAGGCTGCCGATAGGTGTCAGGCCAGTTTGTGTACTTCCTGTACTATTTTACGTGATGAGCCTGAAGAAAGTGGATGTTTTTACTCAACTTTTGGGAGTAATTATGAGGTAAAGTTACGTAGGCCAACAAAGATGGCGGCATGATGTTTTTATGCCTTTTTTTGCCAAAATGACTTGGAATTTGGGGTTTCTGGTCTGAATTTTATGGCTTTTCTGATAGTGATTCCTTGCACAGTGATATGGTGGTACAGTGGAACCCCGGTCGGCGACCACCCCTATAACGTGACCACCCCGGGAAGACGACCAATTTTCAATTGTCCCGATTGTTTTTCTCTTTATTTCCTTTTGGAGAGTTTCACTAACGCGACCACCCCACTATCCAGACCACGACCACAGCTTTGGCTGTCACAAGCGGCAATTAGCACCTCGGTAACACGACCACTCACAACCTAATTAGGGATCTGATCATCAAACAAAGGCGAGTCAACAGCGTGTGTGTACCAAACAGGACCAATTAATGCGTGGCATAAGCCGTGTGCATGACGTTTGCGGTAAAAGGCAGGCCTAAACATGAGACGGGCGCAATATTTACACGGATTGTGACGGAATTCACTATTTCCACACCTGCCGGTCGTCCATCCTAGTCATCACAGTGTCAGTGGGCTATCTGCTTACTAGTATCAGGCCAGGCTGGAAATGGTCTAGTCTGGTATTTATTAAACGAAACATGGATAAAAAAGAAAATATGACACTCAGTTTACTTTGGTCTGGATCGGCACTCATCAGGCCGATTTCGGTAAGGCGACCACCCCGCTAACGCGACCACTTTGGGTCTGTCCCGTGGGTGGTCGTGTTACCGGGGTTCCACTGTAGTATAGCTACACACTGTACATTCAGCTACGGGCAGGGGGCCCCAGGTTACGATGAAACTGACATGGAATCAGCTGATATGCTAATTAGCATAATTTATGCATGCGTTGCCATGGAAGCTTGGTCAATATTTATAAACTAGAAGTGCCTAACAAGTTGTCCATCACACCAAACCTGTAGGCCCTATCAATTTTTGTGCATTTAGCCTTAAACATACCCGTCTAAAAAACTTGGCATCTTGCCAAACGTCCTCAGCACAGAATGGATTTTGCCCCCAAACATGCCCAGCAGCGAAAGGGTTAAGGCTTCGTCCGAGCAAAAGGGTAATTTAGCCTACCCAAGTTTGACCCTGATTTTTCCTAACTGAGTAAGCCATGGTCATGATTTGAGTTTTTGGCTATTTAGTTCATCGCTAAAAGAGATAACAGAGATAATTTGGTGCCCCTCACTCAAATCACTAAAAAGTTGTACCATTTTATGATGATTCTGAATGTGCATTTTGTAGTGTTTTTTGTGACATTTTTGACATGTCAAAAAGCAGAGGCCTTGCAACTGCATGAATTACATTTTTAGCTCACCTCTGTGAGTTGAGCTTCTCCCATGGTGTGTCGTCCGTCGTCGTCGTCCGTCGTCGTTAACAGGGGTGGCACGTTTCTAAACCGCTTGGGTTACAAACTTGAAATTTGGTGTACAGGTACCCTATGGTAAAAACTATCTCTGGACCGAAACTTAGCACTGCTGCTTGTACACTCTGGCCTGTAGGGGGCGCTTTGTGAAAACCTTCTTTCGGCCGTATCTCCTGAACGCGGTTAGCTAGAACCACGAAACTTTTATGGTGGGTTCCTCATCACATAAATCCCGGGTTTTTTATTTGAGCTACTTTTCAAGGTCACAAGATACAGAATAGAATACAGAATCAAGGTCACAGAGGTCACAGTTCAAAATTCACTGTTTGGTGGCACATTTCATTGCTATTTGACATAGAGTGTTGTGATTTGGTGTGAAGATATATCTAGGCACCCT
>NMRB01002813.1:3612-23040 GCA_002633025.1 Notospermus geniculatus
TTGTTTTGTCTTTTTTCAAACAGGCACGCGTTCGTGGTTTATTTGGGTAAAATTTCCCACAGAGCAGGCGCCCAAAAGGGATTTTATAAAATTCAAACTTTGGTCGAATACGATAGCCACTTTGGAAGCGAAAAGGTAACAACAGAATGTCAAAATAGAAGTTGAAAAAATTGATTTTCGACTGGCCTACTGGAAATTTGGGCGAACAGTACTCATCGAAATTTAACTTACTGAAATTGGTTCGACAGCTGAGCGCCAGTTACGGCATTTTCTGCTCAATGTTTTTAAAAAATTGTCGCCATCGCTTTTTAAAAACGTCAATCATTTTTAAACAAGAAAGGGACATCGGATCGATGTCAATGGTTTCCGATGTTTCAGCGGGAGGCTACCTTTACATATATTTAATGTTTTAGGAAGCCATGCTTGCATGACCAGTGGACGGTAACACAGAAGGCCAAGCGCACATTTGCGGCAAAACTAAATGCGGTAGGGGTGTTGTTCTTGAAGTCGACTGACCCAACGCTGTCGACTCGTCATTCAGCCGGGTCAGTCGATTAAAATAACACCCCTACCGCATTGAGTTTCGCCGCAAATGTGCGCTTGGCTTAACAACTTTTAATATCCAGCGGACTGTAACAGAACAACCTTTTACATCCAATCGACGATAACAAAACAACTTTTTACGTCCAGTGGACGGTTACATTTACGTCCAGTGGACGGTTACAAAAGGAGTTTAAACATCCAGTATACGGCTACAAAAGTTTCAACGTCCAGTGGACGGT
The DNA here is from genome assembly GCA_002633025.1 of Notospermus geniculatus. Taxonomy (NCBI): domain Eukaryota; kingdom Metazoa; phylum Nemertea; class Pilidiophora; order Heteronemertea; family Lineidae; genus Notospermus; species Notospermus geniculatus. Next base: position 4,395 of record NMRB01002813.1, read on the forward strand.
TACAAAAGCACTTTCTTATACGTCCAGTGGACGGTTACAAAAGGACTTTTTACGTCCAGTGGACGGTTACAAAAGGAGTTTTAACGTCCAGTGGACGGTTACAAAATGAGTTTTAACGTCCAGTGGACGATAACTGAATGACTTACACGTCCAGTGAATGACAGGGCTCAACTTTTCTGTCCAGTGGACGGTCGTACATAAATGCTGTAGATCATGTACTCGAACAGGAACTTGATCGTATAAAAAGATCCACCCACATGTTTACGACTGTAGTATTGGGGAACCTACCAATGAACCAATGTGCAGTATCTACAGTGTAAATAGCCATTCATTGAATAAAGTTGAATATCCGTGTTATAAAGCCCAAAGCGGACATGAATAAACAACATGAATTTTCCTTCACGACAAAAATTTCTCCCGATACCACGCTGGTGATTCAAACCTAAAAATCTTTTTTCGTACGCGATTTTACTCATGCATAACTAATCGTGTTGACTATTTTTGCAGTTGTTTCGGCAAATAGAAGGGGTGACAGCTTATTTTGTAATCACCCGTCACCCCTTCCATTTACCAGGTGAACTGCGAATACGACAAGCACCATTAGTAGGCCTGTCTTGGAGGAATTGTACTGACAGTATACCGGTAATTCCTCCAAGAGCCTGTGCATCAACGACTTCGCTAGTTTTCATTCGGAACTTCCGAAGGCAACTGCTCGGCAATTTCCGTAGATACTCGCATGCGCATGCGCCGTACTACAGTGGGCAGATAAGCAGTTCGCCTCAGGTCGTTCCGAATGGCTAGTTTTGTGTCTGAATCACCATCGTGGATACTACGAATCTGAACAGGACATGCAAGCAGGCAAACCCGTAGCCTGTTATAATATACAATGTACATAGCTAATAATTATTATTAATTTTTATCCTTGAATTTCACCACGCAACCCACTGACGTCAGAGTTCTGTGGAAGTTAATACATGTACGAGTAACTCAATATTATAACCTTTACATAGTCTGACCCTAAAGTCATCGAATTATTTGAAAGACGGGTGGGTACACTAGGTGCATATGTTGTATCATTGACCTTCTCGTAAAGGGATTGGTTTAATTTCAAATTATGAACGAATTTCTATTTTCGACCTGTTTGACGCTGACCTTCACCTCTCACCTTCATGGCAATTGTAAAATCAAAGTTATACATATCAATATTAATTAGAACTGTTTGACCTTAACCTCGACCTCTGACCTTCATGGACATGGCATTCACGAGACATCTTGTAGGGTCCTACAGATGCCTCTAACAATATAATGAGGCTGAGATGAATAATATAGCAGCAACAATGAAGGGTTTCATGTTGCTAAGGGACCACTGCCAGGGGAGGGAAGACAAAAATAATCTGAGTGAAATAATTAATTACTGGGGAATCATGCAAGTAGGCTACGACGCACCTTTGTCTTTTGGTGTACTGCATGTACCGTATGCACTTTTTGTAACCTTATAAAGGAAACGAATAAAAGAATATAATAATAATTAATTCGAAATAAGATCTTCGATCACCAATATTGGAGAACTCGGTTCCATGGGGCCGAACATAGGCCTAGCATCTCAGATGTAACAGGTGCTGATGTTCCATCTGCGGCAGTTTGAACTGCTTTAAAGAATAACCTACTAGGCTTAGAATGCTTTTATGGAATTGGCCTCTGATCGCTGCAGCGGAATTTTAATAATCCACCAAAACATTTTACAGGATGAATTCCAAAAAGAGAGTGGCCATAATAGGGGCAGGAGCGAGCGGCCTTGCGGCAATAAAATGCTGTCTCGACGAGGGCTTAGAACCAGTCTGTTACGAGAAGACATCAGAACTAGGCGGACTTTGGAATTTTCGACCAAATGCAGAAAAAGACGTTGCGTGTGTCATGCAGTCTACTGTCATTAACACGAGCAAGGAGATGATGTCATTTAGTGATTACCCGATCTCAGAAGATGCTCCTAACTTCATGAATCATTCGCACATATTGAACTACTTCAAATCTTACGCCGATGAATTCGGACTCAGTGAGTAGCCTATACCGCACAAGGGCACATGGGCGGCAAATATCAATGCGGTACAGGACTGTGAAGTCGACTGACCCGGTCGAATAACGAGCGGTGTTGGTCAGTCGACTTAAACATCCCTCCCGCATTGAGATTTGTCGTCCATGTGCGCTTCAACGAGCAGCACACCAGGCGATATAGTCGCCATGCCGATCTTCTCGCCAGCCACCGAAGACTCGGCGATATCGCTTTCGGTTTTAGTATTGTTTGGTAATGGGCGAGCCGATATCGGTTTTGGTATTGTTTGATAATCGGCGCCGGAGCATCGGTGTCCAGCCCAGCGCACAGCTGCATGGCGTCAACAGTCGATTGGGCTCGGTAGCGAGCAGGGGTGGCCGCATAGAAACTCCGCTAGCGCTAGCGGAGCCCATCTGCCGATAGTGCTGTACATTTTTCCAAGCATATTTACACCGATAGGCTGCCGAAGCACTAGCGGAGTTTCTATGCGTCTACCCCAGATCGCTTGCGATATCGCCTGGTGTGCTGCTGGCTTTAGCTTATGCAGGATGTTGCAGTCACCGTGTGCTCTAGAAGAGATGTTAAACAGTCATATCAAACTTAAAAAGTTAAAGTATGGTTTTATAGTGTGATATCAACAACGGTAGAGGTGTCATCCGACTTCACACTTGATGATTTTTTTCTTTCAAACAGGAGAACACATTTACTTCAGCACAGAAGTGGAGCGCGTCAGTAGGTGCGACAATTTCGATGAGACTGGGCGATGGGAGGTCACCACTAAAAATGGCGGATTTGACTGTTGTTCGTCAGGGTCACAAACCGACGCAACGTCACCAGGTTTTTTGGAGGCTTGTGCCCTGTTGTTCAGGTTGGGTGTGAATAGTGCGCCGTCGGGTCTTATTCGTACCGTTACGGTGTGAATAGTGCGCCGCTGGTTCTTATTCGTACCGTCACGGTGTGAATAGTGCAGGAATAGCTCTTATTTACACCGTCACGGTGGGAATAGTGCGTGGAGACTGATTATTCGTACCGTGACGGTGATGTATACTTTCTGCACCGTAACTCGGACAGTGCGACTGTGGGCAGCAGATCTAAAATGATATCTTAGCCTGGGCAATTTTTTTCCTTTGGTGGGGTCCAGTGATCCCATCTTTCACAGTTAGGCCTAAATGATGAAATGTTGGCCTCTGCTCTGCTGTCTGATGATAAAATATTTTTCATAGGCCTAGGCTAGGCCTAGTAGGGCTAGGCCCTGTTACAACCAATAATGTCACAATTGACCAATAATGTCACAACCGATGATAATGTCACAGTTGTGACATTATGAACACCTCAAACAACCAATAATGTCACAACTTGCTAATAATGTCACAACTTTTCCTTACCGATAATGTCGCAACATTTTGACCAATAATGTCACAACTTTTCCTTACCGATAATGTCACAACATTTTGACCAATAATGTCACAACTCCAGTAACTAGCGCAAATCATGTCGGGGTAATGTGATGGTGATTTTTTTCGCCCCTCCCTCATGGAACTTTGCCGCCGTCTTTTGGCAATAGGCGCGGCTTGTTACAACTAATAACGTTACACCGACGCATAATTACTGGTGTAATATTATACGTTGACCCATCCAACTCATAGGACCGTATGCACCAAACACAGATTATCTTGAACTCCGGCTGAGCCACAACTTTTCCATTGTCACATCATGCCCTGGCAAACTTGAACAATTGAAAAGCTGTGGCTCAACCTTAGTTCAANTATCGAACATAAATGTGTATGTCCCATGCAAATATACACTTCCAACATAAATATGTTTGGTGTCGAATTTTGCAACGGATATCATGCCATAAATATCAAGGGTCTAGCTTCTATAGTGTTGAAATTATTGCAAAATCACTAGGTGGGTCATTTTTTGGGCCACCCGATATATAGGTTTTCGTCACAGTGAGGAAGTCATTGTGAGCAGGTTCTGACCCATATCACTTTATGCACCTAGCGGCCATATATGAATTTGGAGTGCAACTACATGTAAAACCCGCAGGTGCACACACTAAGCCATGTCACTATAGGCTATGCCTCTGAAATATGAAGTTTTTGACAAAGATCTCAACTTATGGAGCAGAATGCGAAATCCAAAGTGGTCACATTAGTGGTTGGAGTACACCTAAAACTGATATGGTGCAATATCTGACCTACGTATATCACTACGCCTCTAAAGGTTTGGCCATTGGGTGGAAGGGGTTAATTTACACTTGGTGAATCGAGATAGATATCCAATCAGACCCGTTGAGTAGAAAGGGGTTAATATCAAAGGTCACTTGGTCAAGGTCAATTTAACAGTGGTGTAACATTATGCGTTAGGTCGGTGTAACGTTATGCGTTAGGATCAGGTGTAACATTATGCGTCAAAAAGTGTAACGTTATGCGTTAGAAAAAGTGTAACATTATGCGTCGATTGTGACATTATGAGTTAGATGGGTCAGCGTATAATGTTACACCAGTAACGTTATGCGTTAGTGTAACATTATGCGTCGGTGTAACGTTATAAGTTGTAACAAAACCTTCACTACTGTACGTTTTAAAACCTTAGTTCGGTCGTGTTTTGAGCTAAAAGTTAAAAAAGTTGGGTTTATAGTCTGATATCAACAACGGTAGAGGTGTCATCCGACTTTACACTTTAACCCCAGTCTATCCTGAAACCTTTCAGTAGAACTGTAGGGAGGTTTCGAAATCAAACGATAAACGTTAACGTTAACGACAACTTTATTTTTGTACCGAAAATGCAATATAAAATCTGTTAATGTGTAGTAGGAAAAATAAAGTTGTCGTAAAGTTTACGTCTATCGTTTGCTTTCGAAACCTCCCCTATCCGAGCATTTCCGACCGGTACCCATTTACATGTATACACCTGGGTGGAGAGAGGCCAGTGAGGCAAAGAGACTTGCCCAAAGTCTCACGCCCAGTGGGATTCGAACCCGGGACTCTGACCGCTAGGCCCGAACCACTACACCACCGTGGCTCGGGCTACATTATTTCTCGACCAATTTCAACATAATTTTCACGAAATTTAATCACATTTTCGTCGATATCTTTCTGCTAGCTTAACTTTTTATTTCCACGCAAGTCCGACATAACGGATCGCTCTCTCAAAATCCATTTAATTTTGCTACGATGTTCAGTGCAGTTTACACTACGCTATGCATTGCCTTTTTTCATTTAATTTTGCTACGATGTTCAGTGCAGTTTATACACTAAAGCCTGGGTCACAAATGCCACCGGGCGCCGTACGATTTTCCCCACCCAGCGGCTTGCTGTGGATTTTTGAGACTGAAACTCAGATCGAAGCTGAATTATGCCGAAATCGCCTCAATGGATGAGCGGAAATTAAACTAGATCAAACTGGGCACCGTAGAAATTGGCCAAAATGTCTGTTTTTACTCGCCGTACGGTCGCCGTACGGGCCCCGGAGTGGATATGTGACCTAGGCTTACGCGATGCATTGCGTTTTTCAAATGGCCGCCATTCGGCCATCTCACGAACTGCGACATTTTGAAAGAACTTCGTGCCGCGTTTTCGGTACCGACGAAAATATGAATTATGATGGACTTTAGCGAAAACAGTGTTGAAATCGGATGAGTTTTAACGGAGCCAGTGGTGAAAACCTGAAGGTACCTGTTGCGTTTTGATACGGAAGATTACCGCCGTAACATTGATTTATAGCCTTCAAAGCAAAAAATCCATTCAGCGGTAATTTTTAAATCATCGGTTTACGCCAATTAGGCGGTTTCCTAAGGGAATAAAAATAGTACCATTAACCTTGGTTATGACGTTTATTGTAATAATTCCGTAATTATAACGGTTGATGAATTGCAGTATTCTTTTCGTCAGTCGACGTGTGTTATACATGCAAATTGAAATACGACATGATAGCTGTAATGCAAGACCCATCAACAACATAAATGTAGGCCTAAGTTCATGTACTGTACGTACTTGTGTACAATGCTCTGCATAGAATCCCTTGTGATAGGCCTAGTCAATTTCGGAACATGGTCAACGACAATGATACTCCTTTGGCATCTGTCAGGTTCTGGACTCTGCAAAATGCACAGCGCTCAGGTCTTGTATACCCACTCTGCGTAGCCGACACAAAACAAAACATTATTGCACATGGATAGGCCTATACGCCAGCCATAGACATCCTGCGAAAGTCGGCCATGTCAGATCCTCAGAAGGGGTAAACAATCCTTGGGCCTAGTGCATTGTACAGACGGTAAGCACAGGAGCCAACTGTACAAATGCACTAGGCCCCCTAGGCCTAGGTTAATGTTTACCCCTTCTAACCTGTCATGGCCGACTTTCGCAGGCTGTCTATCAATGCATGTCGCTACACAGATGGAACTGAGGCCAAAAGTGCGCCTGAAACAGCCAATCAAAACACGAGGATGTTCGGCCAATTGCCATTTCGGTAACAAAACGACTTGGACAACTATACTACATTCATTGACGACATATCACCGTTGAATTATAACACTGCAAAGCCAAAGGAGCAGTCGATGAAACCGTTAGCTATCATCTGAAAAGTAAACTGTGGCGTCATGTGTTGCTGACATGAAAGTCATGTGTTTTCGACAGCTCTGCAACGTGGTTAAATTTGTTTTGTCAAATTCTGCATTGGATGCCTGGGAAATCGAATTCGATGACGGTGTTTGCAAAATTTTGTCATTGGTCACCAAATGAACAAATTCGTTCACCGAAGTTTGCTCATCCTGCGTCGAGAAACATCGATTGACACCGGCGCAATCATGGCTACCACATCTCCTGTAACAACCTCATTTCCAGGGGTTGTTTGAGCCTCGTTCTAGGTTGTCGTTGGCGAGCGAATCAACGTCGACCACACAAAAAGCTGATCTCTTGGGACGAGGTTGCGGCGGAGTGGCTGCTGTAAAAACAGAGCTTTGAGTAAAACGATGGCTCTACAGCTCCAGCATTGCCAACGGGTTACAAGCTCGAGACCTGTTTCCAAAGCATCTTTTCAAATGTATCACATATTAAGAGAAAGTTTTTCCCAAAAAAATTCAAATATTTCAAAGACTCTAAAATCCCACTTACCTGTCCCATTCCTGAACTCGGAAAAAATGACTAAATCATAAGTTGAAGACAATGGGGTGGGGGTATGGTCAGAAACAGTATGTCCTGTCCACTTACTTGTCCCACTTCCGAGTCTGGCAAAGAATGACAGCGTGCGGTACCTTCAACTTAGGATTTGGTCATTTTTTCGGAGTTCAGGAATGGGACAGGTAAGTGGGAGTTTATAGAGTATTTAAAATTCGTACATTTTGCCAATTTTTTCTGTGTGAGCAAGGTTTCCCGTTTGGCAGAGAAGACCGAAAAGTCATGCTTGCTTCAAGCAACCGGTAGGGCCTATACTCACAACCCTCCTTCTCCTTTATCTTTTCAGTATACGCTATGCATCAAACATGTTACAGTCGACTTCGGTCGAAGTCAGCAGAATGTTATACAAACTTCGAATTGAATACGAATTCGATCATGTCATTGGCCATGACGGGAAACAGGCCAGCCGTCAAAGAATGCTGCAGGTAAGTCTCATTTTGTTGTCGTCATCTTCGGGAAGACTCGGGAATTTCCGTGACAAAATGGCGGATTCAACCAGAAGTAAAAGTACGCGTATCACCCTCCAACCTCGTCCCCAGGGGTCGTTCGCGTTCTGACAATATGGCGGAGACGTTTCACCAACTCCTGGAATCAGCTTAGGTTTTAAGACAGGGATCTTTGGTCTAAGTATATGTGGCAGCACGAGTCAAAATAATTAATCTAAAATACTTATTTGTGCTTTTTAAAATTCTTTTCACATAAATCGTCAAACCTGGATGTAGATAACCTTTTGATTTGATCCAAAATATTTTGAAAATTTGTTTGGGTGTATTCTTGGGTATATTTGACGGTTTCCCGTCAACCAATCAAATGCGTTAAATCCAAAGCTGATTCCAGGGGTTTGTGAAGCGCCGCCATATTGTCAGAAAGCGAATGACCCCTGGCAACGAGGTTGGCATCACTCCACATTCACATCCAAGTCGCAGAGAGTACATTGTCAATTATCGTCTGATGTCAATTTAATGCAACAACTTGGCACAATGTACTTTTGATTTAAAAGTCGTAATGAAATGCATTTTTCTTGATACAATCCGGGTCATGGTTATTAACGCTATGAAGTATCAGGAGAAGGTTTGTAGATGGTTTTACGATACAGCGAGGCATGAATACCTGGTTCTCCGAAACCCGGTTGTTACGCGGCAAAAGACAGGTTGCGCAGCGGCCCGACTCCGACTCCGACTATGCAGTCCGCTATGGACATCCTTGATAAAAACGGTTTGATAGACTTTTTCAATTCGTCAAACACCAAATTGAAGGCAGAAAAATTTGATCTTATATGGGCCGAATGCATCAACGAAGATTATCTTGGAAAACTTGTGGCTCAACCTGAGTTCAAGATAATCTTCGTTGGTGGATACGGCCCATAAATCCGAATCGGAAGTGCGGATAAATAATGAATATTGAAGTCGGAATCCTAGTCGTTACGACTTGAAACAGGGCTATAATATTTGCGATTTACGTGCACTTCCGATTACGAGTCAAAACTACTTGAAACAGGACTGTAATATTTGCGATTTACGTGCCGCTTCCGATTACGAGTCAAAATTATTCTGCCACAAAGTTATGGCATTTTACGATTTGCAAACGTCTATCAAATCGTTTTTATCAAGGATGTCTACAGCGGACTGCAATTCATTTGGTAGTTGAAGCCGGAGTCGGAGTCGGAAAGCTGCACAACCTATCTATTAGCTGGTTCTCCGAAACCCGGTTGTTACGCCGCAAAAACAGAAACACACGACCGAGTTCTTAATGATGAGACAATGATTCACGGTGACGCCACTCTTCTTAAATCGTCTGCCCTTTGGTCTCGTTTCGTTATTAATACGATACACCGCACACGAACTAGGAGAAAAAGCGTTGGAATTTGTTACATGCCGATGGCATTACGATATCAAATTGAGAGACAAGCTTAAATTGGGAATGAAAAAAAATCAGGTCTGGTTTAGGACATTCTCTCCAACGGGGAATGTAACAAGCGCTCCGATTGGTCGCGTTGAGGAACAAAGCGCGCCGTGATTGGTTGCTTCACACAAGCTAAGACACTGATTGGTTGGCCTAGCCAGTGGCTGATGTGTAAACTAAACAAAGAGTGGTAAATGTAACAAGCGCTCCGATTGGTCGCATCGCGCCGAGCAAAGCGCAGTGTGACTGGTTGCGTAACAGAAGCAAAGACCCTGATTGGTTGGCCCAGTCAGTCGCTAATATGTCAACTAAACAAACAGTGGGAAATGTAACATGCGCTCCGATTGGTCGCGCCGCGCCGAGCAAAGCGCACTGTGATTGGTTCCTTCAGAGAAGCAAAGACGCTGATTGGTTGCCTAGCCAAGTCGTTTCGGTACAACCGCTCGCAGCGCCGACCTGTCGGGATAAACCGCAGGGCGGGTTCCCCATTGCAAGAACATCGCAATTGGCGTAATGGATTTGTGTTAACCCCTCTGCTTATGGATAAAGGCAACATATCAATGTTTTTCATCAGGTCAACGAAAAAGCGGCTGTGGCCCCCGCCCCTCTGCGCGTAGGAACAACACGTTCACACCCAACAGGCATAAAAAACGCAAACAAGTTAATACAGAGCGTCGACAGCTCCGGCGAAATTGGAGACGTCCTTTGATCAGCGCACAATCAAGATCCACCGCCGGTTTTAGAAAAAAAGTCATCGCCTAAGGTTCTGACACGGGTCTTCATCTTGGCCGATTATCAAGTCTCCCAAAGGGGTCCTCTTACGAATCCCACAAAAGCTCGATCGAATTACATATTTATTAAGTTGAATTAATTTCGAGATTTCCGTTAATTTTTCACCGACGGGTCACGCGCTGCCCGACATGACAGTTGGCGGTAACGTGCAGCCTTCAATTATATAACCCGTGTTTTTGTTTCGTGGGTCCTTGTGATCACGGTTACATCTTAATGGTGTGTAACACAAAGAAATATCCAGTACCCCCATTAGGATTATTAATGCGGAATTCCTCATCAGGTACAATGTAATCATGTATTACCTTGGAGACAGTAACACATTTGTAGCGATTCGTGTGGGTATCACCTTGTGCTATTTGTCCAGAGCCATATGGTGCTACAGAAGCAGATAAGCATATTCTTAATTGTTTTCAGTTGTTATGTAATAAGAAATGACGTTATTTATGTAAATTAACAACAAATGGTTAAAAATACATAAAAACGCTGTTTCCAATTACATATGTAGTTAAAACCTACAAAAAACGTGCTTACATGTAGATTAAGAGGAACCGTTCTATCTGTTGGCAATACATTTATAGGGTGTAAATCCAACCTTTCAAAAGCTAGCTGTACATCGGGGCCCATTCTCCTGTACAAAGGTCAGTTCTTGGCTCCAATGATAAAGTCAGTTCCAAAAATTCAATTGGCCGTAACTTCCGTCAAAAGAATTTCCGGAAGTGCCGGGAAAGTTTTTCATGTACAGGAAGCCATTCTCTATCAATCTAGATAGTTCGGCAAATTTCACACCAAAAATCCCACGGGACTTTTATTTCGCCCATTTCACACCTGACTGGAGTAACGAGTTAAAAAATGGAGCCTGACACATGGTAGCCATCTTGAAATCCAACATGGTGTCCATCTGACATAAATTTTGTGGGTTCCGTGATGTTCCCCGATATCCAAAACATGGATAAAGATACTTTATTTACAGTGCTATGAGCAATAGGACCTGAGATGTTGCCAAAAATGGCTATTTTGGCGGCCATATTTAAAATCAATATGGCGGCCACCAGGGGCGCGAATTTTTGGGGTCCATTTTTTTCATCATCCTTAGATATCAATGTACCCATGTGGGGAGTTTCATGCTTTCTTGAAGAAGTGAAAGATTTTTACTTTTAACCGCTCTACTAAAACTGTAAAGCGTGTGTGCTGCATAATGGAACTACATGTATGGGCATGTTATACAGGAAAATTGCTTCGGGAAACAAAGGGAAAATGGTCCTTCACATAAATGGCAACTACGCAATGAAAACTTGCAGTACTGCATGTACGACATCCTCTTTACATGGAAACTGTGACTGATGACAACAATGAATGTAACGTCTGCTAATGGACTGATGGACGTCGCCGTGCCTTCGGGATTAGATATGAAGACACGATGTTGTGATGTTGCTGCTGCGGTTACACATCGGGTGATGATTGTTTGCGAGCAGAGCCATATCCCTGAGTGTCGGATTAATCTTGTCGCAGACAAGCGCTGGCGCCAGCTCTGAATTATCAACAGAAATCGAAGCGTTTAGAATTGGGAGTGACTATTCGGCGAGCCCAGCTCTCTGTGCAGTCACTTCGTTTCAGCTTGGACAGCGCGCCCGAGTAATTAGTTATGCACCGCAGCGACCAATGAAAATCGAGCTTACAAAACAGCAAAATGGCGGATTCGAATGATCGCCCTTTCACTTCGATCAAATATCGGTGAAAAAAGAGCTGGGGCCTCCGGTTTATGCCAGTTTTTGGCCTAGTTTTGTTGATTTTTAAAGAAACATGAATATTGGAGTTGTTTTTTGACAAGCAAAATGCTTTCCAAACACAGAAATTGGTCTTAGATGGCAAGCAAACAATGAATAGTCATAACCATCGCTCAATATTGGGCAATGAAACCGCGTCGCTACCAGCTGTCTCGGTAGCTCAGTGGCTAGAGCGTGTGGCTAGTAAACGTTAGGTCCCCGGTTCGACTCCCGCCTGGGGCAACTTTTTTCACCTCTTTTCCTGTCTCATTTTTTTCTCTTGGCCTTTTCTTTTTTCTGCAAATACTCTAAATCCACGAAACAAATATGTAATCTGCTGAAATATGGACTTTCATAATTTAGAAATTATTCGTACATGTAGCATCATTTTTAATAGTGTTAGCAGAGAAGGCCACTCGCCAACACCTCCTCATGAATAATTAATGAGGACCATCAGCTCGCTGAGCAAGGCTGAATTTGTTGACTGCACATCCATCCGGCTCGCTGTGCAACTGCGCAACACAAATCTGCTCTGAGAGCGGCTCGCCATCTAAGAACATGACGGATCGTTGCACAGAGAGCGGCTCGCCAAATAACACCAGCCTTTAGAATGTTAAATCTTGTGATGCGATATGGAAGACTGACGAAGTGGAAGAGATTATCAGACTTGGCTGTACTTTAGCGGATCTCGAGAGAGATCGCCGTATTCAAGATGGCGCCCAAGTATTTGAACCTCGACGGTGCTGCCATCTGAAAAGTAGTCTCGCGCAACTAGACTCTTACACGTTTGCACCTCTCATTACAGACTTGTTGGGAATTCCCGGTAGGTCATGTGACTGGAAGGGACGGGTCACAGTCAGGCAGTGGCACGGCACTTACATGTACGCTACGCGGCTCGTTGTCCTTAAGCGGGTGATCCACTGTCGCGATTTGGGCTTGAGACGGGGTTGCGGTCCCTTGCGATCGCCTTATATGGCAATCGGAAGTCCTTATATGGTAACCGCAAGGGAACGCAACCGCGTCTCAAGCCAAAATCGCGACAGTGGATCACCCGCTTTAGGGTCAGTTTATGGGCTGTTATTCCGGAAATAAAAAGTAGCAACTTAAACGGACGTTACAACGAATGGAGAGTTTGTAGGTTTTGATTTGACTGCTACGACTCAAGATCTGTTTGACCTTGACCTTGACCTCTGACCTTCAAGGTCATCTTTACGACTCCGTCTTTCTATAGGTACGCGACCCGAGACTCAATTCAAGTCAGTTCAATAGTTTTTTCCCATCACTTTGCGAAAAGTACCAGGAAAATGCATTTTACATTATGACACATTTTAAATACTATGCGGTAAAGGTGTCTATACAGACCCTGGACGGTCAATGACTTGACAATACCATCCTGGCGACCCCAGCGCCGCCCAACGTCGTAGTTCTCAGCTACGACTCAAGATGACATCAACTGCTCGAGAGCCTGACTTACGATATCTGGCGTATAATTCTGTCCCGCTAAGTGGCTGTACTACAGTAATCCATGCAGTGGCGTAGAGTCATGGTCCACGCACCAAAAAACTGCCAACACGAATTACGATGGGCAGTAAGGCAAATACCAGACGCGCCCACGCAACCAAAACAGGACGAATCGACCATCTGACAACGAATTTTACATGATCGATGTTTCGATGCGGGCAATATGGTGTAATATCGATCCATGTTCATTCATCTCGTCTTTCTTACTAAATCTTCACCGGCGCCAAACCGCCCGGCGATAATGCCATCATCCGATCAGTGCCTCGGAACGGCGGGAGAAAGTCTCAGTGCCAGGACGCTGACTTCGACGGCGCGGCAGTCTTCTTCATATTCGTTCGATTTAGGGTCTCAGGAAATGTTTTTAATGGTGTCAATTTTGAAGCGATCGGGATGACCCTGAAGACAGAATTAATTCTCCCAGCAATTTACTGAACAGATACGATCTGTCGGGACTTTCTGTCTTATCGTCCAATCAGAAGCACCCAATTCTGCTTCACCGGTGTATCTCTTCGGGGACAACTGTGGTTATATTGAATTCATGTCTTTTCAATGGCTACCGCCACTGTCTGGTTGTTGACGGAGATTCATGCGCGCGCAGTTATCTGGTAGGCAAACCAATGCATGTGATTCGTCCAAAATACGAATGCCTATCAAATATTCATCGTCATAGGCCTACAACAAATCGCGTAGAAATGAAGATGGCGGACACTCGCCGAAACTATGAAGAGTTGAGACGTTCAATGTTCCCATACTTGGGAAGCTTGGAAAGAGGCCAAACATTGAGGAGCCCTGACAGCAGAGAGACGTCCGCTGAGCAAGCGGCAGGTCCCGGGTTCGAATCCAGCCAGGTGGTCATATGGGATTTCCTTCCCGGCTCTTCACGTCCGTCGCATGGGACAGTAAGCAGTGGTGCCTTGTACCTTGTTTATTTGCAAGGGCAAGTAAAAGACCTCATCCAAGTGAGGAACAGGAGTAGCTTGTGATGGCCTCTTCCGCACTCACCAGGGCCAATAATGCTATGGCTTCGGCCCTGACGGAAAAGTGTATATTATATACAAATTGTGACCGCAGCAAATTCGTGACACACCCAGTCACACCTGAGCTTCTCAAATCGCAGCCCCTTGATCCAGCAAATGTCACCCCAATCTGCGAGGACACAGGCGTATAATGTTTCTTCCCCCCAATTAGGTGAGCGCCACTGTGTAATGACGGCCGTGCATTACCGAGCTTCTCATTACATGCTGAGCTTCCTGCAGCCGGAGATTAGGAGTAATTAGGAGAACGAGAGCGATTTCAAATACGGTGAGATTTTTGTGGGTGATTGCCGCGACATCGTGGGGTCATTAGAACACGGCAATGAACGGCGTTCGGTCAAAACTAAAAAACTTCAAATCGCAGCAGTACTCACAGTTGTACAATTTTATGCACATGCTGGGCACTCAGAACTCGTCCTAAAGATACCATCAGTGTCCGAGTCAGTCTTGAGCCCCCTCCCCCGACCATCCTGAGAATCTCAGGTCATTTACGGTCGTACCCTCCCTTAATGAACCAAGCGCGAGAAGGGGAGCCGGTTGTGAAGGCCCTGGGTGCGAGGATGCCCCGTGAAAGGCCTGTGCATTGGCCTGCAATCGGACGAGCTGCTTGCGAGGCTTAAAATTGGCATGCCGCGTACATCCGGCGTTCTTAGCCTCGTTTTCAGATGCGCCCAACGGAACAGAGACGTAGATTAGTTCCATATCTCACTGGTTGGGTTAAATGCACATCACGTGATCGTCCAAAAAGCAGCAGCCGATGAAAAACGCGTTGATTGGTTGAAAAACAGTTCATTGTTCTTTTGTTAAATGAGAGTGGCCAATCAGCATTATGGACGACTCAGTGAGACGGGAACTAATTTACCACCATGAATTTCGAATTTTAGCAAAACACGGTGTGGTTCGATGATACGGTTATAGATTCCATCATAAAGACATCAAACCCTTAGAGGTTTCACTTTTGGTTTGCGACACTCTGAGAAAAACGTGATACCCAAAGAGATTGTCAATGAAACTTCTTCCAATTGTTTTATACGATAGCTATGGGTCTTCTCTATGATGTGTGAAAATTCCATACGATTCCATTCGGTAGTTCTTGTGATATTGAACATTTAGCCCAAATTTGATTAGAAATATTATTTTAACATGGAAATTAGGGTGATAAGAGCCATCTGGTGAGAAAAACTGGAACTCATCGGACAAGAAACAGAGTGTGCTCAAGTGGTTTCTGTAGGGTTTGATGTCTTTTATGATTCCATCTAATCTAACTCATCAAGACAAGGTATGCCGAAATGTGACGTTAAAAGAAAGACGCTCTGTTGGCGAAAAAAACCCGCCATACATATCATTGAATCGTGCAAATCGTGATATGTCAATGGTTAAAGCATCAACGCATGTCATCTGTCAAAAAAACCACGCGCGCCTAAAACAACGACATAAGAGTCAAATAAACGACCATGTCTGGCATGTTCTTTATATACACAATGTTTACTGAATACCGTTTATAATGTCAGTGCTTTTTGCGTGCCGCCATTAATATTGATGTAAGAGTAAAAAATCTTCCTGTAGCGGCAGTCACAGAATTTAACGCTCCTTTATTCATGTGAATGATAATATTTTCCTCATGCCTGCCATCGTTGGCGCCACGGCTCCTATATTATGCACCATTTATTGTCGGCTCTTGACTCTCATTCGTAAGTTTATCAAAAATTTGCTTGGTTCATTGTCCCATGCTTCATCTGTGGTGTATTTACGCAATCGGGAATATTCAGCCAGATCGCGACCTCTGACTGCATGCCTGAAGGCGTTGCTCCACGTGAGATTTTCTTGCGTGCATGAGTTGTCTATTTGTGGGCATGGGGCTTTATTGAGCATGCGCCTCAGCCGCTCAGAAATTTACTCCGCAAACGAACACACTACATGCACTCTTAGCCAAAAAGGTTCTTTAGGGGTTCTTTGTGCCTCACCAGGGGAACCCCAGGGCTCTATATAGAACCTTCTGTAAAGAACCCGAAAGGGTTCCATATAGAACCTTTCTGTCGCCAAAGAACCCATAAAGGTTCCAGTTAGAACCCTTTTCCGAGGGAAAGGTTCTATCTGGAACCTCTAAAGGTTCTTAAACAACCCGAGGGTTCTTAAATCAGAGGGTTCTCCTGGCGTGGCACCAAAGAACCTTTTCGGCTAAGAGTGTGTATTTGTGGGCAAACCCAAACTTGACACTAGAGGGCACTGAAAGGGTCACTGGAACACGAAATTTCGGTGAAATCTGATTGTTGACTTTTTCACCAGGCATGCCAGGAGGCCAAAGCCAAACTCACAAATCTGCTTTTTCTGCTGAACTAAGCAACAGAACTTCATCAATTTTTTATTATTGGTACATGTATATCTAACAAGGAAATATAACATAATGCTCGTGTTTTTTATTTGACCTACTTTTCAAGGTCACAGAGGTAAAAGTTTGTCTGAAATTACGAGGTTGACATGTTCTATAATGACATTAGCCATTATGCTGAAACTTTGCATCTGTACCCTTGTTCACAGATATTGTCAAATATGGCTTGTATGGGATCTCGGTATGGGATTCTGATATGGCTTATGCCTTCCAGACCACTGTGCTAAAAAGCCTAGCGGGCACAGTGCCATTTGCACTATTTTTGCCTCTTGGAGCAGCTTATGCAAAAGCCATCACACGAGCTTTCGTTCATGGGACTCGGGAACTACGATTCGACGATCACTTCAACCGCTGACTGCACCATCAACAGCAATGGGAATCGAAACGGATAACCACATTACATTTCCGTCGGAATTGGATCCAATTTTGTAACATAGAAGGTCAAACCAATAATGGGCCATTTTCTTTCTGAACCCAGTTGGAAAAGCTTTACATTATTGCTCAGGCGGTTTTGATTTCAACTTCGTTATTTTGTTGCTTTTCCCCCGCGGAGTTTGGCGGCCTTCGAGATGGGGAAAACTTTCAGTTACGTATTCTATCACCAGCGAAGTTTTGCTCTCAATTCGTTACTATTTAGCCATTTATTCAAAGTAGCAAGAGGGATGATATTATGTACTTTAACGACGCAATGGAAAATCCTAGTCAGGCCATCTCAAGCTACTCATGTTCCTAACTTGGATTGGGGTCTTTTACTTGCCCTTGCAAAGACATAAGGTATAAGGCACCACGGCTTACTGTCCAATGCGACGGACTGAAGAGCCGGGGGTGATTAATCCCATATGGCCCCGATGAGATTTGAACCAGGTGAGAAGGGAAAGAATGTCCTAGGAAAAACTGTCCGGGGAACAAAAGATCCTATTGTTACATTCTAATCTCTGACAATTGGTTTCTATATACATGCCGCTTAATCCGTCATTCAACAATAGAAGTGGACACTTTTTCCAGGGGGACACTATTTACTGCTACACCTGGACCAGCTGCCGCTGAGAGGGGCTGGAGAGTATAGAGAGCGTACATATAATGTACCGTGAGATGCACACCTCAGATTTGTGCTCAGTCTCCTCGTGGCAGCACTGCTTGATAAGGCCTTGTTATAGTTCACACTGGCGGCGCGGTAACTTGCGGTGCGACGCGATGCGGTAAGAAGCGGTAGCACGCGACGAGCGATTTCCACCGCCCCCGATTGCTCCTGCAGTATGTTCCGCGTCGAATCGCCTGCCACGTGAGGGTACCGGAAGGGAAATCCCGCGGGCATCACGTTCAATGACATTTTTGGCACATTTTGAATGATGTCATTTTCGCTAAAATAATCATGACCACCGCACGCAACCGCGTCGCTCTATCACTTGGCAATTTTTTCAACGCATCGCACCGCTTTACGAAGCCTTCTCTGTTGCACACACCGGCGAGGAATCACAAATTTACCCTAAAAGCCGTCGGTGCTACGAAGTTATGAAAACTTCGAACAACACAACGCACGGGCTCAGCGAACATGAAAGGTACGCCTACACGTACGTCAGCATTTCTACTGGTGGCTGCTGAGAGTAGGCTACGGTAAAGAAGATATTTCACGGCGTGTTATGTACTCGCTTGATTGGTAGAACAAGTGTGGCGAACCTTATTGTGAGTTTTACTAATAGCCTGTTTGTTTAGGCGCGCTGTGCCGAGACATCCGTCGACAACTGGTAACATGGCAGACGTCAGAGTGATACCCGTTTATAGTGGGCTCTGTGTCAGTATCAATTATGCCTGTGCTTGTTTTACGTTCATTAGGCAACGAGTAGAGGCTTTTTGAGAGGCGCCACTCGACTTTATGGCTAAAAGCTTTAGAAGCATTTTTAGAGATTTTCACCAAATTCTGAAGGTGTATCCTCACAGTTTTTGCATACTGACAAATTAAAGATAATGTATCACGGGTATTTTCGCGGGCCACGAAATTCATTGGTTATTTACAT
>NMRB01002813.1:35752-76950 GCA_002633025.1 Notospermus geniculatus
ACTAAACTTGAAGGTTCTAAAATTTGCTGTGAGAAATACCCCAAGAAAAGATACTCAGTAGGTAATGCAAAAATATTCACTATAGTCATGTGTATAATTAATTTTTTCCCGAGAATATACTAGGAACTCACCATGCACAATAAGAACTTGTAGCCCCTTCATATTGACTCCTCAAACCAGTCACTGTTGATTGCCTAAAAAGAGATACATGTAAATTGAGATTGTCGTCATTTGATTTTAGGAGGGGGGGGGGTCGTGCCTCTAAATTCTGAAACTGACGATTTGTTTATTTCTTTAAATCGCGGCATGAGCGTAAAAATGCTGTAATAATAGCTCTGTAGACAATATTGAGTGGAAAACAATAAAGCCACACTGTACTGAATTCAGAAAGTGCTTACGTCCTCTGACGTTAGTGTAGGTGTAAAATGTACTATGGTCTATCTGAATACGAGCTCTGCCTGCAGTTTTTCCAATGTGTGCTGAAAACTAGGTCTTGATTCTTTGGATTACGTATCAGTCTCGTCAAGCATTTTGGGGACCTTCACGAGGCTATGAGACCTTTACCTACAAGAGAGAAATAAAAGTGGAAAATAAGAAGTGGGAAATTTTGGAATTTCGCGCGAATTTTTCAATTTCTCAAAATGTGAGAATTTTGTTCCCATTTTGAGAAATTTTCCTAAAATGACGTGACATTTTGTCTGATGTTTCGGGAGATATTTCTCAAAATGGGAAAAAAATTCTCCCATTTTGAGAAATTGAAAATTGCACGCAAAATTCCAAAATTTCCCACTTCTTATTTTCCAGTTTTATTTCCTACTCTCCTAACACTCTGAAAATACCGTGAAATTCAATACAGAGGGTCTTTAAGTCGTCTTCTTAGAAGAACGCTTACAGCGAAAGACCTGTCGACATAGCTATATGCGAGAAAAACGTATAGACCTACCTTTAGAAATGGGATTGAGGATAAGAAGTCCAATGTAAATTAGGAACTGAAAAACGTCACACAAAGTTTGTTTTGTATGAATGTGCTACAGAAATCAGCAAGCCTCACTGTTCACTACCGGCCAGATATCCTGTTCAAACTCAGCCTTTGAGAATGACGAATTCCACCTGCGGTTTTGACTGCTCCGCGGTGAAATCTATTTAAACTCGATGATTTAAAGAGATGAGGAGTTGCCTAATTGGTGATTTCTGAGTGCAGTTCGATACAAGGATCAATAAAGATCACTGAAATATACATCCGTCTATACACCAACGTGCAATAGGTATGATATCAGCCTGATTGCACTTTTCATACGCATGTCGTTAAACCATCTGCTTTCCCTTAAAGCAAGTATTGCAACATAGGTTTTTTCTTAATTTCTCGGTTGTCAATCATCAATGTTTGATTCCCAAATGTAGATGTGATACTTTCAGTTGTTATACACCTGTTGGTTCGAAAAGTTTTAAGAAAAGTGGATTTATCATGAAAATATCAGAATATCAAAATATCTCCCATTTGATATCTGGAAAAGTGCATGAATAGCATGGGATGACAACTTTTCAACCGCAGTGGACTCTCAATGCAAAATCTCACTTTTTCAGTTTCTGATATTTTTCGATAATATCATTCAAATATCTTTGTTCACAGTCGATATTTTTCAATTTTCAATTCAACCGCGCCTTTATTCCCAAAAGATGGCAGCAAAATTCTAGCGGACCAATACAGAGGAAAATCCACGTGATTGGTGCTCGATCAAGAATGATTGGGTCCGCTATATGCATTGAATTGGACCGTAGTGACATCTATTGGTCAACTCACTAACAACTCCTATATTTTTGAGCAGTGTGTGTACGTGTATGACGAAAACTACCACACGTACTGTACACGTGATTTCTTGCAGCGCTTTCAGCAGTAAAATAGCCTCAAAGTGCTTCACATCATTAACCCCATGATTATTGTGATGTCTTTGGTGTCAATAGGTTGACGACCTTTGTAGTGA
The DNA here is from genome assembly GCA_002633025.1 of Notospermus geniculatus. Taxonomy (NCBI): domain Eukaryota; kingdom Metazoa; phylum Nemertea; class Pilidiophora; order Heteronemertea; family Lineidae; genus Notospermus; species Notospermus geniculatus. The sequence goes on from NMRB01002813.1 coordinate 37,735, forward strand.
ATGAGCTATACTGTGACTGCCTAATCCTATTGGTTGTTCCTTCATAAATTTGCATTGAGCACATATTACATCACATGTGCTGTGCAATGGTCCCCTTGGGATTCAATTAAAATACTTAAAAAATGATGAGTTTGCTGATTTAAAAAAAAATCTGACATGTTGCAGATATCAGTGAATTTGAATGTATTAACGATATTTCAAAAATTCAAACTTTTACACAATGAGTGGAGTCTCCCTTTAACATCTGTACATTTCACTATAAGACCCAATCAGCGCCATTTGAGTTTTGTGTCGGTCCGCCCTGACTCTCTGCCAGGGAATAACATCAGTGTTTTAACAAGATAACACTGAGGAATAGGGTACACTAAAGTAAAGACATTCTACTCGAAGAAATTTTCACATGATGGGCTTGTTTGTATCATTTATTGGCCCCCATTAACAAATCTTTCAGGTTAGTACAGGTCACGGATAAAAGGTGGCAGGTGCGGCAGTGCCTTGAAATATGCCGACATGTTCAACTTTTCCCCTCCGATGACATGATTGAATTATATTGAAGTGGCGTCCTTCTCGTCTTGAGCCCTATGGCTGTATTTTTCGAGGCGCTGATGGTTTGTTTAATGGTCGGTCTCTAGAATCTGGCCTAGCCATAGGGTTGCCTCCTTCCAACATGCCCGTATCAGCGTTGATGGTTTTCTGAGAAGCTGGACCGTCTTTCAATAGTCCAGCTCGGGGGGCTCGTTTGGAGCCGAGCTCGATGTCCAAATTCTTGTTAACCGGACTAACATTGTTCATATTCTTAGGAGCAGTGCCAGGGCCTATAAATTGTCTACCTTGAGGGGATGGTTTGGAGCCGATCTCGATGTCCAAGTTCTCTTTTTCCCGAGCAGCATTGGTCATTTTCTTAGAAGGTGCACCACCTTTCAATCTTGACTCTACCAAGTCGGGTTTCGAGGCGGCCTCTCTGCCCAGACCAGTTACTCTCTCTTCAGCTCCATTGTCCGTTTCCCGGGGCTCTTTAAGGCCTGACTCCTTCTCGGCGCCTTTGCGGTCGAACTCAGCTGGCCCTGAGCCTTCATCATCCAAATCCGGACGAGCCCTGTTTGGTCTCTCAGGTGGTGGAGGAGGGGCGTAGCGCGGGACGTAGTAAGGGGGTGAATCCGAGGAGACGCAACCAACATTTCCTTCAATGCATTCGCACATCAAATCGGAGGATGGCCCCCCTCCTCCGGCCACACGAACACGGTCAGTGCAAACCTCTGAAAGTATAATTATCCTTTAAATATTATGTAAACAAAATTGTCAGCCGAAACAATAATCATTGCAGGGCCTGCGGTGATCCAGTGGTTCGTGTCTCTGGCTAGCGGTCATGAGGTCCTAGGGTCGAAACCCACTGTCGGCGTGTGCGACTCGGAGGAGTTGGAGTTGCACTCCAGTGAACACGTTATCATCAGTCAGGGGCCGGTTGCACAAAACTCATGTTAGCGCTAACATGGTGTTAGCGCTAACTTTTATGTTAGATGACGTCAAAATCCATTGTCATTTTACGTCATTTAACATGACGTTAGCGCTAACATCATGTTAGCGCTAACATGAGTTTTGTGCAACCCAGCCCTGATTGTTTCACATGGAAACATGGCACTATCATGTGACTTTCTTAACTCGTGTTTGAACAAAATACGAATCGAAGGCTACGGGCCTGATTTACTAAAATACAGAATGGTGAATCTTGCGGGCCGTGAAATTATTATTAGCCAGTTTTCGCAAAGTCCCCGAAACGCCAACGCGAACGTTTATCCTTTTGTTCGGTGCTCTCTTCGTGGCATCGAACAATGGGTTTGGCGTTCGCGTTGGCGTTTCGGGGGCTTTGCGAAAACTCTCTATTATCATTGTCCGGGGGCAAATTGTCCTAGGGGCGAATTGTCCTGTTACCACTGAGGTGACCCTTTTACTGACGTGACCAGGGAGCTGTTTCATAAAGTGACTTTAAGCTAATGGTACCACTAACTCAATGCATTTTCCATTTGGTTAAAGGTACCATTAGCTTAAATTCACTCTTTATGAAACAGGCCCCAGTACCTTAAAAAAGAGAAATTATGAATTCGACGTACTGCAGGCGTCTTTAACAAATTGGATATCATACGTCGGTCTTTCATACGTCGGTCTTTCATACGGCGGTCTTTCATACGGCGGTCTTTCTATACGGAAACTGTTAGGATCACTGGTCGCTTGTGTGACACACACCAGTGCAGCTGAAAATGTACGAATAGAGGGTTGATCAGACTGGTCCCCTGTCGTAGTGGGCTCCGGCCTGCTGGTGCCTCGACTTCTACGACAGGCTGCGCCCGCCATGTTTGCCGGAATCCTGACAAACGTACTGTATGTGTTAATGAGGATTTTTTATAAAATCCGTATGTACGCCAGTGACAAATGCAGTGACCTGCTTACTATTTATAGCGCACATAGGAAAGCTACACTAGACGCAACGACCCGAACCGCCGCGCAGCCTGTATTGTGCATAATCGCAAGTATTGTGCATAATCGCAAGTATTGTGCATAATCGCAAGTATTGTGCATAATCGCAATACTGTAGGGACAAACAAGACACTCACCGAGGACTACAAGATCTTGTACCCTCTTCATACTGATTCAGTCGCTGGTTGGTTGTCTAATAAAAGAGAAATTGAGACTTTTTGGAATTTTATTTTCGACAAAGGATGATTTCCATTCCTCAACAAACATCTCAAAGAGGGATATTCAAAGAGGGATATTCAAAGATGGATTCAAAGAGGGTTTCAGAGAGGGATTCGAAGAGGGATATTCGCATAGGGAAATCTTCCTGAGAATGAACTAAATTGGCCCACGTCATCGTGGCTTCTTGGGAATATCCCTCTTTGAATCCCTCTTTGAATATCTTTGAATCCCTCTTTGAATACACTAGCATGGTACCCGTGGCGAACACATTCACAGGATGCATGTGGCCAGAGGATGGCATTTTGCTGGACGTCTCTGTGTGGGAGGAAAATGTTTAGTGGGGGCCAACTCCTCGGACAATAATCTAGGCCTATGGGAAGCAGATGGCAGCAGTTTTATGTGTTGAAGTTCCTATTTTCTGATCACCCTGCCTGGTTGAAGACAATGCATTATACAATGTACCTGGTTCCGTCGGGTGGCGCAATGGAAACATCGGCGCCTGCCACCACTGAGGTCGCGGGTTCGATCCCCGGTCGTGCAAGTGGCTTTATGTGGTAGAGAGGGCGATCTCTCCTCGACATCGTAGGTTTTCTCCGGGGCTCCGGTTTCCTCCTACATATCATTAATATCGTCCAATATTGTTTGATGAGTAGCTATAATGCCCTCAGTGGGCGCTTGCACTCCTGAGATAATATTTTAGAGAAATCATTGGAAGTTTCTTCCTGCATTTTATTCGCTTAAGGGTAAAAAAATGTAATGCCACCCGCTTAAGGGCCACCCCCATGTCATTTTCAACACTTTCTGTGAAAATGGCGCCATTTCGATCAGAAACCACGGAGGAGTTCGTGTTCGAAGTTTAAAGCGCCACCGTCAAGTATAATATAGATGTGTCCCTCTTTGAATATCCGTATTTGAATTCCTCTTTGAATATCCCTCTTTGAATCACTATTTGAATATCCCTCTTTGAATTCCTCTTTGAATATCCCTCTTTGAATACCTCTTCGAATCCCTCTGCTAATGTCCCGCTTTTAAGATCCCTCTGTGGAAGTCCGATGAAAACAACATAGAAATGTTCCCACTTTGAATATTCTTCTTTGAATTAATCCTGTGTCCGATTATCCCCTTTGGCGCAAAATACCGTCCATAGTATAGCGGTATGAAAAAAGGTGCCATTTCAGTCTATGTAAATATAGGTTCGTTATTTCTGGGCCATGTCTATAGTAAAGCTTGGGATACACATTCAACATTTTCCCAACACTTGAACAGAGATTCCACAAGATTTACACCACGGCAAACAACCTTTAGGCTTGCTGTCCATTCACGCGATTTTCGAGCGGTAGACGCTCGAAAGTATTGTTTGTTTCCGCGGCGTTGGTCACGGCAAAGGATGCGGCATCGCACCGCTCGAAAATCGCGTGAATGGATTCTTAGCCTTAGGCCTGCTTTCCATTGGCGCGTTTCCGCGCGCGGAAACGCTCGAAAGCATTGTTTGTTTCCTCTTCGTTGGTCACGGCGCGGAAAAAAACAATGCTTTCGAGCGTTTCCGCGCACGGAAACGCGCTAATGGAAAGCAGGCCTTACCCACCTACCTGCGAAATGGTATTATGAATAAGAAGTCCGGTATGTCTCTTTCTCCAATTAAGACAAACTGCAGAAATGCTACACACTGTTTTTGTCGAAATTGGCCACAGAATTCACAAAGCCTACCTTCCTATTTCGCTGTTGTCCACCTCTCTGCCCGCAGTCGACAGGCCAAGGTGAAATTGATGAAAGTTCGATAACTTGAAGCGCTGATCAGCCGGCTAATTGGTGATTTTCCGATGACCGTTCGATAAAATGATCAATAGGCCAGTGAAATGCACATCCATCTATACACCAACATACACTATGTATCAAAGCCCGACGGCTATTTCATAGGCCTGTCGGTTTACCATTTGACTTCACTGATCGATCCCGACTTTAGATCTAGAGTTGTTTATTTAGATCTGTTGTAAATGGTGCCCGGAGTGGAGGGCGCCGAGGGCAACATTGCTTTCGAGGGGTGACATTTTGCTCTAGCGCCCGACACCATTTTTTATATCGCACCGAAAGTCATCAGAGAAGTTTTCGTGGCGTTTATCTCTCTCAAATCCGCAGTGCGCCGCAGCACGGCTGATGTGATGTCGATGCGGACGTAAATGAACGCACGACACTGAACAAAAATATGACGCAGATCGGCGCTGTTCGCTTGCTCATTTCATTGAAATTGTGAGCTTAACTTGCGATCAGTTTGGGCCATTTTGTCTTAACGAAAATGTAACAGTTTTCCCATGCTGTAGATGATCACAAGAGAAGCCTTAGGCCTGCTTTCCATTGGCGCGTTTCCGCGAAAGGAAACGCGCTAATGGAAAGCAGGCCTTACCCACCTACCTGCGAAATGGTATTATGAATAAGAAGTCCAGTATATGTGTTTCTCCAATTAAGACAAACTGCAGAAATGCTACACACTGATTTTTGTCGAAATTGGCCACAGAATTCACAAAGCCTACCTTCCTCTTTCGTTGTTGTCCACCTCTGTACCCGAGTCGACAGGCCAATGCGAAATCGATGTAAAGTCGATACTTTGAAGGGCTGATCTGCCGGCTAATTGGTGATTTTCCGATGACCGTTCGATAAAATGATCAATAGGTCAGTGAAATGCACATCCATCTATACACCAACATACACTATGTATCAAAGCCCGATGGCTATTTCATAGGCCTGTCGGTTAACCATTTGACTTCACTGATCGATCCCGACTTTAGATCTAGAGTTGTTTATTTAGATCTGTTACAAACGGTCCCCGGAGTGGAGGGCGCTGAGGGCAACATTGCTCTCGGGGGGTGACATTTCGCCCTAGCGCTCGACCGGACGGCACCATTTTTTATATCGCACCGAAAGTCATCAGATAAGTTTTCGTGGCGTTTATCTCTCTCAAATCCGCAGTGCGCCGCACCAGGGCTGAATGTGATGTTGACGTAGTAAATGAACGCGCGACACTGAACAAAAAGGCGCAGATCGGTGCTGTTCGCTTGCTCATTTCTTTGAAATTGTGTGCTTAACTTGCGATCAGTTTGGGCCATTGTGTTAACGAAAATGTAACAGATATCCCATAACTGGTATTTCGGCGATTTTGATTGCAAAACTGCCGTGTCAGTTGAAGCGAGAAACAAAATGGCGGCCGTGTCAACGGAAGCATTTTGCGGGAAAACATTCCAACCGGAAATATTTTCCGGGCGAACATGCCGAAATGTTGACCGCTCACGTGACTGCTCTCGACAAATCGTATTCACGGAAACTTACTTGAGGTACGATATAACGGAATGGACGATGCATTCATGCGGACAGTGACATGTAATGGACATGTAGATGTAATGGGCATGAATCATGGATGGTATCACTACTCGATTGAGCAACCTGTTTTTGTAGTGTTTCTCGTAGGATGTAGGTGTCGGTCGGCCTAGTTTGGTTCCCGAACCCACCGCTAGGGCTAAAAGTGTTCGGTATCGGCCTTGACCTCACACACGAAATTCTCTGTGTCTGACGTCACAGAGGATAGACTGGTTCGCGATCTCAACATAAGCCGCGTTCACACTGGATACGAATTGAAAGCGAATTCCCCGATTCGTATCCCGGAATTCGTATCGAGTTAATACGTTTCAAGGGTGTCTGTTCAGACTGCTATTCAAACCGATCTCAATGCGCATTGAATTCGCTTCAGCGTGTTCACATACAATTCGATATAACGGCACGCATCTGTTTATTGCGGTTCCGCTGATACGCTTCGATTGATACGTATTCAGTTCGGTTTACAAACCGATTTCGTTAAAGCGGTTTGGCGCGATGCCAAACCGATCTCAGTCTGAACAGTTAATACGTATTGGGGTTTTAATGCGCATTCAATTCGTATCAAAAGTGTAGTGTGAACACGGCTATAGCTCACAGTATGTTGGAACCGGGAACCAGTCTATCCTCTGTGGCGTCAGACAGACAGCTTTTCGTGTGTGAGGTCAAGGTCAAACGAGGCCGATACCGAGCTCTTCTGCGCCTAGCGGTGAGTTCGGGAACCAAACTATCGAGTCGGTCGGCCCTGACTCTCTGCCAGGGAAACAAAGAGGAGTGGGGTATACTAAAGTAAAGACATTCTACTCGGAGAAATTTTCACATGATGGACTTGTTTTTATCATTTATTGACCCCATTAACAAATCTTACAGGTTAGTACAGGTCAAGGACAAAAGGTGGCAGTAGGACAATGCCTTGAGATATGCCATGTTTGATTTTTCCGGTGTGATATGACGTGGTTGAATTATATGGAAGTGGCGTCCTTCTCGTCTTGAGCCTCATGTCTGTTTTTTCGAGACGCTGATGGTTTGTTTACTGGTCGGTCTCCAGATTTAGGATTTAGGATTGCCTCCTTCCAATATGCCCGTATCAGCATTGATGGTTTTCTGAGGAGGGCGACGGTCTTCCGATCGTCCGCTTCCTAGAGCGGCGGGTTTGGAGCCGAGCTCGTTGTCCAAATTCTTGTTAACTGGAGCAGCATTCTTCATATTCTGAACGGCAGGGCCTGTCAATCGTCCACCTTGAGGGGCTGGTTTGGAGCCGAGCTCGGTGTCCAAGTTCTTTTCTTCCCGAGCAGCATTGGTCATTTTCGTAGAAGATGCTCCAGCTTTCAATCGTGGCTCTACCATGTCGCGTTTCAACAAGGCGGCGACCTCTCTGCCCACTCTCTCTTCAGCATCATCATCCGTTTCCTGGGGCTCTTGGGGCTCGTTCTCGGCGCGTACGGAGGCCAACACAGGGAGGACTCGTTCATCCTTTATGTCAGGGATGTCCTGATTACCCCTGCTGGGTCTCTCAGGTACTGTGGGAGCACGGGCCCGGAATGAGGGCGGATTCGCAGAGACGCAACCAACATATCCACCTGAGCAGCTGCACATCATATCCGAGGATGGCCCCTGTCTTCCAGCAACACGAACACGGCCGGCAGTGCAAACCTCTGAAAATATAATTATCCTTTAAATATTTCGTACACAAAATTGTCGGCCAAAAGAGTAAAGATTGCAGGGCCGGCGGTGGTCCGGTTGGTCGAGTCTCTGGCTAGCGGTGCTGAGGTACCAGGTTCGAATCCCACTGTCGGCGCGCGACTGCGGCAACTCCGTTTACCTCCTTGTTGCACTCCAATGAACAAGTTTCAAGTTGACCACACGTTCACGAGTGGTACCCTAGCCGTCACGAGTTAAGAAAGTTTGTTAGAACAGTTAGAAACTGAAAAAAATGGTCACAGTCGATCATCAATCAGATTATTTCACATGGAAGCATGCCACTTTCACCTGGCTACGGACCTGGGACCCTATTCACGAATCTCCCTTAACTTAGGGGAGTGCGGGAGGTCCTAGGGTCGAAACCCACTGTCGGCGTGTGCGACTCGGAGGAGTTGGAGTTGCACTCCAGTGAACATGTTATCATCAATCAGGTTATTTCACATGGAAACATGGCACTATCACGTGACTTTCTTAACTCGTGTTTGAACAAAATACGAATCGAAGGCTACGGGCCTGATTCACTAAAATACAGAATGGTGAATCTTGCGGGCCGTGAAATTATTATTAGGGAGTTTTCGCAAAGCCCCCGAAATCCCAACGCGAACGCCAATCCCATTGTTCGATGTCACGAAGAGAGCAACGAACAAAAGGATAAACGTTCGCGTTGGCGTTTCGGGGGCTTTGCGAAAACTCCCTATTATCATTGTCCGGGTACGAGTTGTCCGGAGGCATATTGTCCTAGGGGCAAATTGTCCTGTTACCACTGAGGTGACCCTTTTACTGACGTGACCTGGGGCCTGTTTCATAAAGTGACTTTAAGCTAATGGTACCATTAACTCAATGTATTTTCCATTTGGTTAAAGGTACCATTAGCTTAAATTCACTCTTTATGAAACAGGCCCCAGTACCTTAAAAAAGAGAAATTATGAATTCGACGTACTGCAGGCGTCTTTAACAAATTGGATATCATACGTCGGTCTTTCATACGGCGGTCTTTCATACGGCGGTCTTTCTATACGGAAACTGTTAGGATCACTGGTCGCTTGTGTGACACACACCAGTGCAGCTGAAAATGTTCGAATAGAGAGTTGATCAGACTGGTCCCCTGTCGTAGTGTGCTCCGTCCTGCTGGTGCCTCGACTTCTACGACAGGCTGCGCCCGCCATGTTTGACGGAATCCTGACAAACGTACTGTATGTGTTAAAGAGGATTTTTTAATAAAATCCGTATGTACGCCAGTGACAAATGCAGTGACCTGCTTACTATTTATAGCGCACATAGGAAAGCTACACTAGACGCAACGACCCGAACCGCCGCGTAGCCTGTATTGTGCATAATCGCAAGTATTGTGCATAATCGCAATACTGTAGGGACAAACAAGGCACTCACCGAGGACTACAAGATCTTGTACCCTCTTCATACTGATTCAGAGATCAGTCGCTGGTTGGTTGTCTAATAAAAGAGAAATTGAGACTTTTTGGAATTTTATTTTCCACACAGGATGATTTCCATTCCTCAACGAAGAGGGATATTCAAAGAGTGATTCAAAGACGGATATTCAAAGAGGGATTCAAAGAGGGATATTCAAAGAGGGATTCGAGGAGGGATATTCAAAGATGGATTCAAAGAGGGATATTTAAAGAGGGATTCAAAGAGGGATATTCAAAGAGGATTCAAAGACGGATATTCAGAGAGGGATTCGAAGAGGGATATTCGCATAGGGAAATCTTCCTCAGAATAAACTAAATTGGCCCACGTCATCGTGGCTTCTTGGGAATATCCCTCTTTGAATATCCCTCTATGAATCCTTCTTTGAATATCCCTCTTTGAATACATGTATCCCTCTTTGAATATCCCTGTTTGAATCCGTCTTGAATATCCCTGTTTGAATCCCTCTTTGAATATCCCTGTTTGAATCCCTCTTTGAATATCCCTCTTTGAATCACTATTTGAATATCCCTCTTTGAATTCCTCTTTGAATATCCCTCTTTGAATCCCTCTTTGAATATCCCTCTTTGAATTCCTCTTTGAATATCCCTCTTTGAATCACTATTTGAATATCCCTCTTTGAATTCATCTTTGAATATCCCTCTTTGAATCCCTCTTTGAATATCCCTCTTTGAATACCCTCTTCGAATCCCTCTGCTAATATCCCTCTTAAGATCCCTCTGTGGAAGTCCGATGAAAACAACATAGAAATGTTCCCTCTTTGAATATCCTTCTTTGAATTTATCCCGTCTGCGATTATCCCCTTTGGCGCAAAATACCGTCCATAGTACAGCGGTATGAAAAAAGGTGCCATTTCAGTCTATGTAAATATAGGTTCGTTATTTCTGGGCCATGTCTATAGTAAAGCTTGGGATACACATTCAACATTTTCCCAACACTTGAACAGAGATTCCACAAGATTTACACCCTGGCCAACAACCTTTAGGCTGGCTGTCCATTCACGCGATTTTCGAGCGCAGACGCCTCGAAACCATTGTTTGTTTCCGCGGCGTTGGTCACGGCAAAGGATGCGGCATCGCACCGCTCGAAAATCGCGTGAATGGTTTCTTAGCCTTACCCACCTACCTGCGAAATGGTATTATAAGAAGTCCGGTATATCTCTTTCTCCAATTAAGACAAACTGCAGAAATGCTACACATTGTTTTTTGTCGAAATTGGCCACAGAATTCACAAAGCCTACCTTCCTATTTCGCTGATGTCCACCTCTATGCCCCGCAGTCGACAGGCCAAGGTGAAATTGATGAAAGTTCGATAACTTGAAGCGCTGATCAGCCGGCTAATTGGTGATTTTCCGATGACCGTTCGATAAAATGATCAATAGGTCACTGAAATGCAGATCCATCTATACACCAACATACACTATGTATCAAAGCCCGATGGCTATTTCATAGGCCTGTCGGTTTACCATTGCCTTCACTGATCGATCCCGACTTTAGATCTAGGTCGGTATGCACCAAACGGCGATTATCGTGAACTGAGGTTAAGCCACAACTTTTCCATTGTCACATCATGCCCTGGCAAACCTGAACAATGGAAAAGTTGTAGCTCAACTTGAGTTCAAGACAATCTTCGTTTGGTGCATACGGCCCCTAGAGTTGTTTATTTAGATCTGTTATAAATGGTGCCCGGAGTGGAGGGCGCTGAGGGCAACATTGCTCTCGGGGGGTGACATTTCGCCCTAGCGCTCGACCGGACGGCACCATTTTTTATATCGCACCGAAAGTCATCAGAGAAGTTTTCGTGGCGTTTATCATCACTCAAATCCGCAGTGCGCCGCACCAGGGCTGATGTGATGTCGATGCGGTCGTAAATGAACGCACGACACTGACAAAAAATATGACGCAGATCGGCGCTGTTCGCTTGCTCATTTTTTTGAAATTGTGAGCTTAACTTGCGATCAGTTTGGGCCATTTTGTGTTAACGAAAATGTAACAGCTTTCCCATGCTGTAGATGATCACAAGAGCTGACAGTATTAACTGGTATTTCGGCGATTTTGATTGCAAAACTGCCGTGTCAGTTGAAGCCAGAAACAAAATGGCGGCCGTGGGGCCGTTTCAATGGAAGCATTTTGCGGGAAAGCAATCCAACCGGAAATATCTTCCGGGTGAACATGCCAACATGTCTACCGCTCACGTGACTGCTCTCGGCCAATCGTATTCACGGAAACTTACTAATGGACGATGCATTCATGCGGACAGTGACATGTAGATGTAATGGACATGTAGATGTAATGGACATGTAGATGTAATGGACATTTAGATGTAATGGGCATGAATCATGGATTCTATCGCTACTCCCTTGAGCAGCCTGTTTTTGTAGTGTTTCTCGTAGGATGTAGGTGTCGGTCGGCCTAGTTTAGTTCCCGAACCCACCGCTAGGGCTAAAAGTGTTCGGTATCGGCCTTGACCTCACACACGAAATTCTCTGTGTCTGACGTCACAGAGGATAGACTGGTTCGCGATCCCAACATAGCTCACAGTATGTTGGAACCGGGGACCAGTCTATCCTCGGTGACGTCAGACACACAGTTTTCGTGTGTGAGGTCAAGGTCAAACGAGGCCGATACCGAACTCTTCTGCGCCTAGCGGTGAGTTCGGGAACCAAACTGTCGGTCGGCCCTGACTCTCTGCCAGGGAATAACATCAGTGTTTTAACAAGATAACACTGAGGAATGGGGTATACTGAAGTAAAGACATTCTACTCGAAGAAATTTTCACATGATGGACTTGTTTTTATCATTTATTGACCTCCATTAACAAATCTTACAGGTTAGTACAGGTCAAGGACAAAAGGTGGCAGGCCATACGGCGATGCCTTGAAATATGCCATGTTTGATTTTTCCGGTGTGATATAACGTGGTTGAATTATATGGTAGTGGCGTCCTTCTCGTCTTGAGCCTCATGTCTGTTTTTTCGAGACGCTGATGGTTTGTTTACTGGTCGGTCTCCAGATTTAGGATTTAGGATTGCCTCCTTCCAATATGCCCGTATCAGCATTGATGGTTTTCTGAGGAGAGCGACGGTCTTCCGATCGTCCGCTTCCTAGAGCGGCGGGTTTGGAGCCGAGCTCGTTGTCCAAATTCTTGTTAACTGGAGCAGCATTCTTCATATTCTGAACGGCAGGGCCTGTCAATCGTCCACCTTGAGGGGCTGGTTTGGAGCCGAGCTCGGTGTCCAAGTTCTTTTCTTCCCGAGCAGCATTGGTCATTTTCGTAGAAGATGCTCCAGCTTTCAATCGTGGCTCTACCATGTCGCGTTTCAACAAGGCGGCGACCTCTCTGCCCACTCTCTCTTCAGCATCATCATCCGTTTCCTGGGGCTCTTGGGGCTCGTTCTCGGCGCGTACGGAGGCCAACACAGGGAGGACTCGTTCATCCTTTATGTCAGGGATGTCCTGATTACCCCTGCTGGGTCTCTCAGGTACTGTGGGAGCACGGGCCCGGAATGAGGGCGGATTCGCAGAGACGCAACCAACATATCCACCTGAGCAGCTGCACATCATATCCGAGGATGGCCCCTGTCTTCCAGCAACACGAACACGGCCGGCAGTGCAAACCTCTGAAAATATAATTATCCTTTAAATATTTCGTACACAAAATTGTCGGCCAAAAGAGTAAAGATTGCAGGGCCGGCGGTGGTCCGGTTGGTCGAGTCTCTGGCTAGCGGTGCTGAGGTACCAGGTTCGAATCCCACTGTCGGCGCGCGACTGCGGCAACTCCGTTTACCTCCTTGTTGCACTCCAATGAACAAGTTTCAAGTTGACCACACGTTCACGAGTGGTACCCTAGCCGTCACGAGTTAAGAAAGTCTGTTAGAACAGTTAGAAACTGAAAAAAATGGTCACAGTCGATCGTCAGTCAGATTATTTCACATGGAAGCAAGCCACTATCACGTGACTTTCTTAACTCGTGTTTCAACAAAATACGAATCGAAGGCTACGGGCCTGATTCACTAAAATACAGAATGGTGAATCTTGCGGGCCGTGAAATTACGAGTTGTCTGGGGCCAAATTGTCCTAGGGGCGAATTGTCCTGTTACCACTGAGGTGACCCTTTTACTGACGTGACCAGGGACCTGTTTCATAAAGTGACTTTAAGCTAATGGTACCATTAACTCAATGCATTTTCCATTTGGTTAAAGGTACCATTAGCTTAAATTCACTCTTTATGAAACAGGCCCCAGTACCTTAAAAAAGAGAAATTATGAATTCGACGTACTGCAGGCGTCTTTAACAAATTGGATATCATACGTCGGTCTTTCATACGGCGGTCTTTCATACGGCGGTCTTTCTCTACGGAAACTGTTAGGATCACTGGTCGCTTGTGTGACACACACCAGTGCAGCTGAAAATGTTCGAATAGAGAGTTGATCAGACTGGTCCCCTGTCGTAGTGGGCTCCGGCCTGCTGGTGCCTCGACTTCTACGACAGGCTGCGCCCGCCATGTTTGCCGGAATCCTGACAAACGTACTGTATGTGTGGTGAAGAGGATTTTTTTATAAAATCCGTATATACGCCAGTGACAAATGCAGTGACCTGCCTACTATTTATATCGCACACAGGAAAGCTACACTAGACGCAACGACCCGAACCGCCGCGTAGCCTGTATTGTGCATAATCGCCATACTGTAGGGACAAACAAGAAACTCACTGAGGACAACAAGATCTTGTACCCTCTTCATACTGATTCAGAGATCAGTCGCTGGTTGGTTGTCTAAAAAAAGAGAAATTGAGACTTTTTGTAATTTCATTTTCGACACAGGATGATTTCCATTCCTAAACAAAGAGGGATATTCAAAGAGGGATTCAAAGAGGGATATTCAGAAAAAGGGACTCGAAGAGGTATATTCAGAAAGGGATTCGCATAGGGAAATCTTCCTGAGAATAAACTAAATTGGCCCACATCATCGTGGCTTCATGGGAATATCCCTCTTTGAATATCCATCTTTGAATCCCTCTTTGAATATCCATCTTTGAATCCCTCTTTGAATATCCCTCTTTGAATCCTTCTTTGAATATCCCTCTTTGGATCCCTCTTTGAATATCCCTCTTTGAATCCTTCTTTGAATGTCCCTCTTTGAATACATGTATCCCTCTTTGAATCCCTCTTTGAATATCCCTCTTTGGATCCCTCTTTGATTATCCCTTTTGAATACCTCTTCGAATCCCTCTGCTAATATCCCTCTTTTAAGAGCCCTCTGTGGATGTCGGATGAAAACAACATAGAAATGTTCCCTTTTTGAATATCCTTCTTTGAATTAATCCCGTGTTCGATTATCCCCTTTGGCGCAAAATACCGTCCATAGTATAGCGGTATGAAAAAAAGTGCCATTTCAGTCTATATAAATATAGGTTCGTTATTTCTGGGCCATGTCTAGAGTAAAGCTTCGGATACACATTCAACATTTCCCCAACACTTGAACAGAGATTCCACAAGGTTTACACCCTGGCCAACAACCTTTTAACCCTATTTACACGAGCCGATTTTGTCGTACGATTGTGTCGGCCGACAGAGACCTACGACAAAATCCCACCGTGTGTACTAGACTTCCGAGACGATTTTTTTGGCGGTGCGACATCGTGTGCAGAAGTCGGGTGTTCTATTTTCACCCGACATCGGCTGCTTGTCGTATGGGCTGGGCCAATCAGGGAGCGAGATTAGATCACGTGTATGAAGGCTACCTAATCACACACGATGTCCCAAGGGACGAATGAATAAATCCGGGGAATAAATCGTCTCGTGTAAACAGATTAGCCGATCCCGGCAAATCGGTACGACAAATATGATACGACTCTGTTGTACGAAAAAATCGTCTCGTGTAAATAGGGCTCGCTGTCCATTCACGCGATTTTCGAGCGCAGACGCTCGTAACCATTGTTTGTTTCCGCGGCGTTGGTCACGGCAAAGGATGCGGCATCGCACCGCTCGAAAATCGCGTGAATGGTTTCTTAGTCTTACCCACCTACCTGCGAAATGGTATTATAAGAGGTCCGGTATATCTCTTTCTCCAATTAAGACAAACTGCAGAAATGCTACACATTGTTTTTTGTCGAAATTGGCCACAGAATTCACAAAGCCTACCTTCCTATTTCGCTGATGTCCACCTCTATGCCCCGCAGTCGACAGGCCAAGGTGAAATTGATGAAAGTTCGATAACTTGAAGCGCTGTTCAGCCGGCTAATTGGTGATTTTCCGATGACCGTTCGATAAAATGATCAATAGGCCAGTGAAATGCACATCATCCATACACCAACATACACTATGTATCAAAGCCCGACGGCTATTTCATAGGCCTGTCGGTTTACCATTTGCTTCACTGATCGATCCCGACTTCAGATCTAGAGTTGTTTATTTAGATCTGTTATAAATGGTCCCCGGAGTGGAGGGCGCTGAGGGCAACATTGCTCTCGGGGGGTGACATTTCGCCCTAGCGCTCGACCGGACGGCACCATTTTTTATATCGCACCGAAAGTCATCAGAGAAGTTTTCGTGGCGTTTATCATCATTCAAATCCGCAGTGCGCCGCACCAGGGCTGATGTAATGTCGATGCGGACGTAAATGAACGCACGACACTGACAAAAAATATGACGCAGATCGGCGCTGTTCGCTTGCTCATTTCTTTGAAATTGTGAGCTTAACTTGCGATCAGTTTGGGCCATTTTGTGTTAACGAAAATATAACAGTTTTCCCATGCTGTAGATGATCACAGGAGCTGACAGTATTAACTGGTATTTCGGCGATTTTGATTGCAAAACTGACGTATCAGTTGAAGCGAGAAACAAAATGGCGGCCGTGGGGCCGTTTCAACGGAAGCATTTTGCGGGAAAACAATCCAACCGGAAATATCTTCCGGGTGAACATGCCGACATGTCTACCGCTCACATGACTGCTCTCGGCCAATCGTATTCACGGAAACTTACTTGAGGTACGATATAACGGAATGGACGATGCATTCATGCGGACAGTGACATGTAGATGTAATGGGCATGTAGATGTAATGCACATGTAGATGTAATATTCATGTAGATGTAATGGACATGTAGATGTAATGGACATGTAGATGTAATGGACATGTAGATGTAATGGGCATGTAGATGTAATGGACATGTAGATGTAATGGACATGTAGATGTAATGGACATGTAGATGTAATGGACATGTAGATGTAATGGACATGTAGATGTAATGGACATGAATCATGGATGATATCACTACTCGATTGAGCAACCTGTTTTTGTAGTGTTTCTCGTAGGATGTAGGTGTCGGTCGGCCTAGTTTAGTTCCCGAACCCACCGCTAGGGCTAAAAGCGTTCGGTATCGGCCTTGACCTCACACACGAAATTCTCTGTGTCTGACGTCACAGAGGATAGACTGGTTCGCGATCTCAACATAGCTCACAGTATGTTGGAACCGGGAACCAGTCTATCCTCTGTGGCGTCAGACAGACAGCTTTTCGTGTGTGAGGTCAAGGTCAAACGAGGCCGATACCGAGCTCTTCTGCGCCTAGCGGTGAGTTCGGGAACCAAACTGTCGGTCGGCCCTGACTCTCTGCCAGGGAATAACATCAGTGTTTTAACAAGATAACACTGAGGAATGGGGTATACTAAAGTAAAATCATTCTACTAGAAGAAATTTTCGCATGACGGACTTGTTTGTATCATTTATTGACCACCATTAACAAATCTTACAGGTTAGTACAGGTCAAGGACAAAAGGTGGCAGTAGGACAATGCCTTGAAATATGCCATGTTTGATTTTTCCGGTGTGATATGACGTGGTTGAATTATATGGAAGTGGCGTCCTTCTCGTCTTGAGCCTCATGTCTGTTTTTTCGAGACGCTGATGGTTTGTTTACTGGTCGGTCTCCAGAAGCTGGCCCAGATTTAGGTTTGCCTCCTTCCAATATGCCCGTATCAGCGTTGATGCTTTTCTGAGGAGGGCGACGGTCTTTCAATCGCTCACCTAGAGCGGCGGGTTTGGAGCCGAGCTCGTTGTCCAAATTCTTGTTAACAGGAGCAGCATTCTTCATATTCTTAACGGCAGGGCCTTTCAATCGTCCACCTTGAGGGGCTGGTTTGGAGCCGAGTTCAACGCCCAGGTTCTTTTCTTCCCGAGCAGCACTGTTCATTTTCTTCGAAGGTGCACCCCCTGTCAATCGTGGCTCTACCGATTCGGGTTTCGAGGCGGCCTGTTTGCCCGAACCAATTAGTACTTTCTCTTCAGCTTCATTGTTCTTTTCCCGGGGCTCTTTAAGGCTTGGCTCCTTCTCGGTGCGCTTGGGGTCAAACTCAGCTGGCTCTAAGCCTTCATCATCCAACTCAGGTTTGTCCTTGCGAGCCATAAGGGGTACCTTAGGTTTTGGAGGATAGCGCGGAGCCTGGATGTTGATAGACGGCGGATTCGCAGAGACGCAACCAACATATCCACTCGACGAGCAGCTGCATAACATATCCGACGATGGCCCCCTGCTTCCCGCTACACGAACACGGCTATTGCAGATCTCTGAAAATAAAAGTACCCTTACGTACACGAAGTAGTCAGCGAAAAGACTAGGTCCGTATTCTAGAAGCCTCAACTCTAAAGGCGGTGACAGACTAGCGCGTAAGCAGCGCGTCGGGAAGCGTTCAACCAATCAATGAGGCGGTAACACGGACCGAAACAGCTATCGAAGGATCTGATTGGTGGAACGCCTGCAGGACGCGCTGCGTCATTTCAAAATGGCCGCCATTTCGGCCATTACACGAACTGTGATTTGTGAAAGAACTTCTTTCTGTCACGTTTTTCGGGAAAATGACAGTGATGATGGCTGTACCGCCAAGATAGACAAGTCGATTGACGTATGTTTCATCAAAATCGGCCCAGGCGTTGCGGAGCTATCGTTGATAAACCTCGCGCCAATCGGAACTGGAATCGAATGAACAGTAATATGAGAAATTTGAGTTCGACTTACTGCAGGACGCCTGAACAAATTTGAAATCATATGTCGGTCTTGCTTTCATCGGTGGCTTTACATAAACTACTCGTCGTTGGTAAGTAGTGTACGCTTGTGTGACGCACACCACTGCAGCTGAAAATGTACATGTACGAATAGAGAGTGTTGTACAGACTGGTCCCCGGTGGTACTGCTTGTGCGCACCGGCCCTCTGGTGCATCCACTTCTACGACATGCTGCTCCCGCCGTGTTTCCGGAATCCTGACACACGCAGTTTAAGCCCGTGTCACACTGTCCCGATGGCCACACGAATATGGAATTTTGAATTTCACGTCAAGATGGCCCCAAAGTCAACTTCCAGTATCTTGCAAATTTTCGATCCCAACCGGGGTCTTCTTCAGGCTGGCACTTATCAGTAAGATTTCCAAAAGTTTCCATAATTCGTATGGCCATCGGTGTCAACTTCGAGACAGTGTGACACGGGCTTTAATAAAGCCTTGCTCAGGTTGACATTGCGTCTTGAATCGACTTTACGGATCCGTCGCAGATCAAACAACCACCACGCGCAGGTCGACATTTCAGCGATTGAGAGGAACTCGGAGCAACTGGTAGTTACCTCGAACAGCACGCTCATGTCGACAGCGCGTCGTCCATGCCCTCGGTCCATTCCACTGCCGCCATTTTCTTTTTTTCGGTATTAATGGGAGACTTTCCTGCCGTTAGAGGCCACCACAAGTTAGCGGTCTTAGGACGTCACGAAATTCGACGTCACAGAGAAGTAGTTCACGCCATGACGCGGACACCACGGTTTACGTCTTTGACGTTCCGAGGACGTGGCGCGGCGTCACGGAAGGCAGTCAGTGAAGACGGAACGTCATTCACCCGACGTGACGCAACAGAGATGCGTAACGCACCCGTACCATGCGATGAACTGAAGCATCCCTTCCGCGTCATGTCCGCGGAAGGTACGCGGATAAAGGGAGGTCAACAACTGTGCAACATACTGTTGTACGTCACGTGATTTTCAATGAAATATCCCCGTTCAAGCAACTGATAAGTCGTAAGCAGTTGCATGTTGAAGGATCTGAGTGGAACTGGAGACAACTAGTCGCCGAAAAGTAGAACATGGGCAACTCGAAGCAACTCGCGACAACTAGTGGATCCGGCAGTTGCGCGATCGGAGACACAAGCGCGTTCAGGTCGACAAAATCGGCAACTGATCAGTCACTCCGAGTTGCTTCCATCGCCGGAAAGCTAGTTGCCGCGAATCGCTTGAAGACACAATGTCGACTGAGCCAGGCTTGAGGAATTTTTACAAAACTCGTATCGTTCCGGGAATCTCCGTAGTTTACCGAAGCGAGCCGAAGGCCATTCGGAGAGCAATAGGAGCAGTCAGCCGCGCATATTGCTAACAGATGGCAGCACAGTCTTAGCGGACCAAATGTACAGGAAATCTATTATGATCGCTGCTCGATCGATAATGACTGGGTCCGCTAGATGCATTGAATTGGGCCCTAGTGACACCTAGTGGTCAACTCGCTGACAGCTCCTATTCCGGCCACATCGGCAATGCTGAACAACAGCATGCAAGGGTTATCCCGATCTAAAAATAGATGACGGGTTCATGGCGCGACCTCTGATTGACCAATGACGTGCTGAGTTGGCTCTGAAGCTTTCTGTCGGAGAAGTTGAGGCACGTGCACAATGACAGGGGACTAGTCTAAGGGCCGTATTCTAGAAGCTTCCTTAACTCTAAGGTTTACCTTTAGCTATTGTTTGCAGGACAGAATACAAAAGCTTAAAGTGGACCTTAGAGTTAAGGAGACTTCTAGAATACGGGCGTTAGAATTGATTACTGGTAGTTCCCTTATTTCAAGTTCTATTAAAATTTTATGAAGAGGTCGCGTTTTTCGACATCATCTACTCAAGCATATTACAGACGGCGGACGTCTGCGTCGTCTGACGCAAGACGCCCACATCGTCATGTTGAGGAGTCCTGATAACCTAGTGGTTACCACGTCCAAGGGAGTAAGAAATAAAGGTGGAAAATAAGAAGTGTGAATTTTGTCGCTTTTGCACGAATTTTTCTATTTCTCAAATTGGGATAAACTTTTTTCCCATTTTGCGAAATTTTCTTAAAATGACATGATATTTTTGTCTGATTTTTCGGGCGATATTTCTCAAAATGGGAAAAATTCACCCCAATATGAGAAACAAAAAAACGCACAAAAGTGCTAAATTTCCCACTTCTTATTTTCCACTTTTATTTCTTACTCCCTTGTCCGCTTTGCAAACGGGAGGTCCAGGGTTCGAATCCAGCCCGGCCGTATGGGATTAATCACCCCTGGCTCTTCAGCCCGTTGCATGGGAGAGTAAGCCGTGGTGTCTTGTACCTTGTGCATTTACAAGGGCAAGTAAAAGAAACTCACCGAGCAGAACAAGAACTTGTACTCCCTTCATATTGGTTCCTGAAATCAGTCACTGTTATTGCCTAAAAAGAGATAAATTGAGGCTTGTCTTAGTAAATTTTATTTTCGACAGGGACGATTTACGTTCCTCCAAGAATTCAACTGCAAATGAGGGAATTTTAGAGGCAAAAATTCAAATAATAGGAGTAGATATTTTAATATTTATTTTTTGCACTTGATTTTAAGATGGCAGTTAAGTTCTAGGGGACCAATACAGTCTCAAATTCTCCTGATTGTTGTTCAATCAACCATGAATGGGTCCGCCAGGCATTGTATTGGACCGTAGTGACACCTATTGGTCGACTGACTGAGAGCGTCTACTAGACTAGTACCTGATCCTACCAACCTGCAGACGTGGCTTGTTTGGTAGGACCAGTATTGGCCACCATTTTTGGAGGAATTCTGCAAGTGACGTCCATGAAAACTTCATGTAAATATACTCATTCAATTCTCAATACGGCTGACGAATCGAAATGCAGATAGAAGGTGACCTACATTTGACCCAGGAAATCCACCAATCACGAAGGTTTGAAAATAGTATCAACGTAATGTTCCAACTTATCGTTATGCTGGTTCCCGGTCCCAACATAGCTCACGGAGAAAGTGACCGGTATTGGCCGGCCACACTTGGCAGTAAGCTGCCAAGTTGTGACGTCACAGAACTACTGAGAAATAGCTAACTTACCTCACATCCCAAAATAGCTAACCAATCAACTGCGACGTTACAAATTCAAAATCAAAAAGAGCTAGCCAATCAACTGCGTCGTTACATCAGGCAATACCGGTCCCTTATCCTTGAGCTATGTTGGGATCAGGAACCAGTCCGTACTTATCGTCTGCGCCAGCACCGGCCAATCAGATTCAGGAACGTCATAGGCATTACCGGTCTTAACATATGCAAAAGTCCGATGTAAAATCGTCAGGACCGGGTACCACTCTAAGCTCCTAAATGTAGTGAAGACGAATTTATGGTGTTCTGAATGAAAGGCAAATAAGATTTTGATGGTAGGAGCAGTCAGTCTGTTGACCACTATGGTCAAATTCAATGCCTAGCGGATCCATTCATGGCTGACTGAACACCAATCAGGAGAATTTTATTGGGCCGCTAGAACTTTGCTGCCGTCGTTTGGCGGTACGTGCGGCAGACTGCTCCTCTTTCACTTTGTAAATGAATCAAATAGCGCTAGACACCCTTACCGTCTCCCCGTGAAATAAAAATAAAATGTATTAGAATTCTGGAGATGTTATCAATAAATAGCTTGCAATTAAATATTTGAATGCTCCACCTGAGACAAGAGGCAATTAGAGATCAAATTGTAACACCCTTGATGCCTTGTATTCGAATAAATTGAAAATCATAAAACGATCAATTTCTAGCAGGTGTTCCGGTGTGAAAGGAATGGGAGTCCTAGTAATGGAAGTCTGAGTAACAATAGTCTGCTCTTGAAAATTGTATTCGAATAATAACGGTTATTAGTGACATGTCGCATAAACATGATAAAGGCGCCTCTCTACGTGAGACTTTTCTCGTTGAAGTAAGCTCACAATGGGCAATTCACCATTGTTTGTGTCCTGTCGGCTCACAGTGAGTTTTAACGGTAAGAAAGAACAAAAAAAGATAATGAGGTAAATTCTGTACTAGATATCACCCAATACCATGGAGAATCGACACATGAAGAAACGAAAAAAAAATCTGTTGGGAAAATTTTGTGAAATATGTTTTTCAAATTCATGTACATTTTCCTGTACATTTATGTATATACAAAGTATATGCAAAGTCCAAGCCGTACTTCCTGTTTTCAGCACATTTTGCATTATATTACACTTTTACGGGGTTCTCCTTGGAGCATTTGATGGAAACCCTTAAAATTCAATATTAGGTCCTAAGTCCAATAATAAGGGGTTAAAACAACCCTAGTAACAATGTGTTATTGTATCAGCTGGAATTAATTATGGTAATTTCCACCTAGTGCTCCATGGAGAACCCTGTAAAAGTGAAACTGACTGCAAAATGTCCCGAAAATGGAAACTACGGAAATCTGTCTTATACTTTGTATATACATAAATGTACGGGAAAATGTACATGAATTTGAAAAACACGTATTTCACAAAAAATTCCCAACAGATTTTTTCGTTTCTTCATGTGTCGATTCTCCATGGCATTGGGAGACACCTATAGTACAGGTTTTCCCGCATTATCTTTTTTTGCTCTTTCGTGTCGTTAAAATCCACTGAGGGCTTGCTTACGCTGGGAGTCCAGTTGCCCATAGAGAGCCACCTCGCGCTAGAGAACTCTCGCGTCTAAGCGAGCCGCACACGAGTGCAATTTTGCCTCCTGAACTATGGAGATTTTTGCCTCCTACGTGCAAATGTCGTCGTGTGCGGTGGTCGGAGGCAGAGACGGAGACGGATTTTTTGCCTCCAACGCAGATAAAACATGACGATATTACGTCACGCCGCATCTACAGGAGGCAAATTTGCAATCGTGTGCGGCGGCTGACGCACCGCGTGCGGTGACAGGATGCCGAGACAAAACACTGCTATGGAGGCAACGTCGGAGACAGAATGGCACTCGTGTGCGGCAGGCGTTGAGGTCCGTTTATACAGAGCGCGACCGCGACACCGACCGCGGCAGCCGCATCGGATTGATCAAATGTAAAATGAATGGGAACGTTTATACACAACGCGACCGCGACCACGACCGAAATTTTGGTCGCGCGGCATGCCGCAGAGATTGCCTCCAGAGCGAAATTTTTGAAAATGCCGCGCGACACTTTTTTTTTGGTGAACATCAATGCGCCCTGGCATATTTTTAGGCGACCACGACGTTTTCGTTTATACACAGCGGCTGCCGCGGTCGGTGCCGCGGTCGCGGTCGCGCTGTGTATAAACGGGCCTTTACTCTTGCTCTTGGACAAGTTTTTGCAGGTGTGCTCGTTGCCGGCCAATATAAAATTGTTATTTGACTGGCGGCGCGGTGCGGTGCATTCAAAAAATCGCCAAGCGGCGTCAGTTTTGACATAGCGCGGCACGGCGCGACGCAGTTGCTTGCGGTGGTCATTCAAATTGTGCCAGAAATGTCCTTGAACATGATGATCGCGGTGAAACTCCCGCGGCAGGCGACTCGACGCGGAAAAAATACTGCAGAGCGATGGGGGGCAAAATCGCTCGTCGTGTCCTACCGCTTCTCTTACTACATCGCGTCCCACTGCAAGTGTGTACACCAAAACCGCGCCGCGGGCAGCGACGGCGAAAAACGACGCGCGATCGCCGCCGAGAAAATAAGTTCAATGGATTTTCAATAAATGGGTCACACCAAAGACGCGCGGCAAGAAATGACGCGCGCTTGCCGCCGCGTCGACGCCCGAAATAACTTTTGTAGTTATCTAGTGTGCTTGCCCCGAAAAATGCACGCCTCCCGCAGCGTTTCACGCGGGAGGTGTGACCCTTGTATGTGGGCGGAAACCGTGGCGTTTTTTTCCGCGGCGTTCAACGCACGTTTTCGGTGTGCAAGGACCTTTAAACAGAAAAATGTCGCATTGCACCGCACCGCCAGTGTGTACAGGGCTTTAACAGAAAAATTTCGCATCGCACCGCGTCGCGAGTGTGAACAAAGCTAAAGGCCGGTTTACACTAGGTTGCACCAAGTTGCAAGTTGCAGCAACTTGCAACTTGTTGCAAACTACCTGGGACGGTTTACACATAGAAAAATCGATGCAACATCCAGCGTGATTGAGTTGCAACAAGTTGCATGCCCGTTTACACATGCAACTTTTATGAAACTTTTTGGTCTCATCAGGTTTTTGCAACAAGTTGCATAAACCTGATGAGACCAAAAAGTTTCATCAAAGTTGCATGTGTAAACGGGCATGCAACTTGTTGCAACTACATGTAGGTCAGGCTGGATGTTGCTATGTGTAAACGTCAACAAGTTGCAGGTTGCAGCAACTTGCAACTCTGTGCAACGTCTGTCACCGCCTTTAAGGCGTGAACCCACTGACGCGTTTTCACGCCCGCCACTGGTGCAGTTTTCCAACACGCTGCTCCTGAACAATATTTAAAATGCCAGGTTCAGGGGGTTCACAGTGTTCTCCAGACCAGTTAAAGAAGGCGGTCCGCTCCTCTTAAAAATACCAACGGCAAAATCCGCCCCTCTTAAAAAATTCGAAAAGCCGAAAAATCGCCCTTATATCTATGATTTATGCGGGTGATCCACTAACTTTACGACGAGTTTACGATCAGTTTGTGATTAGTTCACGACAGCAGTCGTCAACGAATCGTAAACTCGTCGTAAACTAGTCGCAAACTGATCGTAAAGAAATGACGTGACGTTGAAGCTGTTCCACCGAACCAAATCAAACACGTTTGATCTCGTCGTAAACTCGTCGCAAACTAGTCGTCAACAGAATTTCAGTCGTGAACGAGTCGCAAACTCGTCGTGCACGAATCGTGAACGCTGATCCACTGGCTATGATTTTTCGTCGTAAACTAGTCACAACCTCGTCGTAAACTAAATGCAAACAGATCGTAAACTCGTCGTAAAGTCGGCGGATCACCCGCATTAAGCCTAGGTCACAAAATGCACCGGGTGCCGTACGATTTTCCCCACCCAGGGGCTTGCTGTGGATTTTTGAGTCTGAAACTCAGATATAAGCTGAATTATGCCGAAATCGCCTCAATGGATAAGCGGAAATTAAACTAGATCAAACTGGGCACCGTAGAATTTGGCCAAAATGTCTGTTTTTACTCGCCGTACGGGCCCCGGAGTGGATATGTGACCTAGGCTTTAGAGCGCTCAATTTTGCATCTCAGATGCTCAGAAAACGTATCTCAGAGCACCTCCGCCCCGGTTACACCAGAACCTGTGGAGAACACTGGGTTCAGTGGTTCAGGCCTATACTTGAGAAAGCCTCATAAACTTACCTGAGAAAAGGATGATAAAGAAGAAATCCAGAATATATTTTTCTCAAATTTAAGAGGAAATGAACAAAAGGTAACCACACACAGCTCCTTTTTAGACGTAGCAGAACTCACCAGGCGTACAAACTGGTATCCTGTTCTGAGGCCTTTGTGAAGTCAGATTGCTTTCCACCACCGGTGTTGACTGGTCTGCTGTGAAATCTATTTGATTCGATGATTTGAAGGGATGAGCTGGGCCTAATTGGTGATTTTCGATGGTGGGTCAATAAAATGATCAATAGGGACCGGTGAAATGCGCATCCATCTATACACTAACACACCATATATATGAGTTAGATAGGCCTGTAGCTATTTCATAGGCCTGGTTAACCCTTCGCTTTCCTCTCGAATGAAATATCAATAATTTCTATATTGGTATTGGAGGCGTAGTAGTCGAAAATCAGTCAAATGTCTGAGGGACTGCGGGTTTGATTCACGGTATACCAGAGGAGATCGTCGCAAAAATGTAAGTTCCCCATACCATTGTAGGTTGTATTTGATTGGCCATGGCGTCTATAGCCGTTCTAGCCCCTCGTTGAAAAATGAAACCTGGCTTACAATCCTGGGGGACATAGCTCCCTGTCACACCGGTATACAATAGAATCCAAACAATGGGAACACAGAAAAATAGTCGCAATGGAAAACATTACACCTGGTTGGAACTAAACTACCGAGTTGCAAGTGTAATGTTTTTCAGTGTGGCGATTTTTCAGTGTGACTCCCATTGTGAACACACTGGGAAACAGACGCACTCTTTCTCTGTGTGTCGCTGATTGCCAAGTCGCGGCTTATTCCGTCAATCTATTGTAATGCCACACTGGTACACAGACCACACTGAAAAACGTCACACCGGGCGTCGATTTTTCCATTGCAACACGCTGACAGAAACAGGTGCTACTGTCACTAATGTCAATACATTAGCTTAGTCCTTTCCCTTTCAACGAGAAATCAATATTGTCCAATATCTTGTCTCAACACCGTATCCCACCCAACATCACGGGGTAGCCTCCCTTGTTTATAACTCTGATTGATTTTCAATATGGCTCTTGACAGATCGCGTATAGTCCCTTTAACAACAGTCACATTCCATGATCGATCTGTAGCTGGTCTGTAATATTCATGACATATTAGCCGTGGTTACACAACATAGAAATCCCCGGGTTTTTTGACACCCGGGTCTAGCCCGGCTCTGAAATATCCCTCCTGAGGACCGGTGCCCGTCAACACTACTCAAATTTTGTGACGGGGACCTAAATTAAACCCTCCAAAAACTGTTCGAGCTCGGAGGGGATTATTACACCGCGTTTTTAACAGGTGTGGACAGAAAAAAACCGGGTTTTTTTATGTAGTGTAACGAGGGCTAATGGTAGCTCCGGTGTAACATCTGACAATGTTCCCCTTTTTCCTTCTTTGTATTGGGGACGTAGTGACAGCAGACAGCTAGAGACACCGTGACTCTTCAATAGAGCAGTACAATGAGGGGGAACATTTACACACAGAAACAATGAGAGATGTTACACCGGGCGAGCTGGTTGTGTTTTAAATATACCTATGGGAGGCATCGGGGGATAAGTTTGGAAGCGTACTGGCCCCAATGGCATTTTCTTGTCATTACAAGTCGTAGTCAGCATTGCCGGGCCATGTCGAATTAACGGAACCAGCGGAAACAACGGAACCAGCGGAACTTGAAGGAAAAACAATGTTGTTGTTTTTAGCCCGCTTGGCCGCAAGGCCCAGCAGGGCTTATGCTGTGGTTGGGGTCATTTAGTGGTGGTCTGTCGTGCGTTAGTCCGTACGGCGGTTCGGCGGTACGGCGCTTCGTCCGTAAACTTTTGGTTTGTTAGCGCTCTAGTGCCTTTATTTTTTGACGAATCTTTTTGGTCTTCAGTGGGTCTATATATGGGCCTAAGATCTAGGTCGAGTTCGATTTTGAGCACGATTGGATTCCTATTTTGGCCTCCAGGGGGCGTTTTGTGAAAAATTTCAAAGGGCTATATTTTGATAATGGTTTGAACTATTATGTTGAAAGTTTGTACACATGTACCTCTAGGTTATAGCAACTTACAGACAAACTTTCGGTGAAATATGATTCTTGACTTTGCCACTAGGGGGCCAAAACCAAAATCGCTGAAAGTGCTATTTCTCCATAACCAAGAGATGGATTTTTGTCAAATTTTTTTTGTGGGTATATCTAATAAGGATACATAAGATAGAGTACCCGAGTTTTTAATTTGACCTACTTTTCAAGGTCACAGAGGTCAAGAGATTAATAATATGGCAATTTGGCATGTTTGTACCTAAATGGCTTTTATGGGGTTGCTGATGATTCCCACCACTGTGCTTCAAGCCAAGCGGGCACAGTGCCATTGGCACTATTTTTAAATAATAACTGCACTGTTCAAATCGAATTGTTAGGTGCCGAAAAAACTAGGTCTACGGTAGGCCTAGGCCATGTAGGCCCACCGGTAGCCTACCCTAGACCTAGCATGCCTAGGGCCTACATTTAGGTCTCAATCCGCACATCATGACTGCAGTCGCGTGTTGCTTACCAACACCGAGTCGCGTGTTGCTTTCAGTCAACAGCTGAACGATGCAATGACGATTCACGTGTTCGTTCTATCGGCTGCAGACCAGGTTCCGCTGGTTCCGTTGTTTCCGCTGGTTCCGCTAATTCGACATGGCCGCATTGGCCGACCATCACCAATAGGAGAAGCCGGACCCCGGGTAAAGTGTTTGAATGTTCCTCATCTGTGATTTCCCCTTGTATTGTCTGACGGAATAAGCTGCGACTTGACAATAGGGGACACACAGAGAAATGTGTCGATCTATCTGCCAGCGTTTCCCGAACAGTAAAGGGAAATACTGACATACAGAACACTGACAGATATTACACCTCTCTGCCAGACCTCTACGACCTTATAAATACAACTGCGATTTGGGTGTGTGAACACCATTAGTCAAAGATCCTACGTTCTGACCACTGCGCTGCTGTGCTCTACCAGATAATGCCGGATGTACTCGTCGTTGTGGGAATTTATACATCAAATGCCGCAAAGTTCTTTAAAAGTAATCATAAGTAGTCTCAAACACGCTGAAATCTTTATGGTCATTCTCGATCAAAACCTCTCTAAACACGAACGTGATGTGGAAAGTCTGGCCGCCTAATTCCCCGTCCAACCTTCCCAACTCTGTTAAACTAATCCTGTTACTGTATGTCCCCGGGGGGCAGCCATTCAAATCAAAAATCTCGCTAAATCGATGAAAATTTCGTTTCCTTATTAAAGGAAGCATGTTCCATGTATTGCTTCTGCTTGATTTGCGTGGTTTGATTGCAACGCCGACGGATTAGACGTGACTAATTCCATATTTGCCGGGCAGCCGACGATAACAACATTTGATTAGTGTCAAAGAAATTATTGCGTCTATTAGAACTTGTTACTGAATGGTTCGTTCGTGGGTTTGTGTCTTGTTTCGATATTGTAGACTCAAAGATACATGCTGATTTAAATGCTAGTTTTGTGTCTTGGTCTCAGCGTAAAGGCAAGTTCATAATTCGCCGCACGACATCGCCGGCGACCGACGCGCCACCTTGCGTTCGACGCCGGCCAGGTGTAACGTTTTTCAGTGCGGACCGTGTGGCAGTGTGACATTACAATTTGACGGAATAAGCGGCGACACACAGAGAAACAGTGAGTCTGTTTCCCAGTGTGTTCCGAACAATAATGGAAATCACACAGAAAAATGGCCACACTGAAAAACATTACGGTAACCTGGGGCCTGTTTCATAAAGTGACTTTAAGCTATTGGTATCTTTAGCCAAATGGAAAATGCATTGAGGTAATTGTACCATTAGCTTAAAGTCACTTTAAGGCCCCTGGTCTTCCCTTGTCCGTCGCATGGGACAGTACGCCGTGGTGCCTTGTACCTTGTGCCTTTACAGGGGCAAGTAAAAGACCCCATCCAAGTGAGGAACATGAGTAGCTTGAGATGGCCTCTTCCATACTTACCAGGGCAAAAACATAATGCTTTGACCCTGATGGAAAAATCTAAATGCAATCAGACTTTCTTGGGATCCTAGCTCTCTGCCTCATAGTTGTCACTACAGGTTTAAAAAATGAAAGTTACATCCCGGTCCTGAACAATTTTCCACAGAAAAGGCGTCCGTTGTATAGGACCGGGTTGCAGTGTGCTGCCCTCTATTAGTTGTAGTCTCCATTCTCTGAGGTTATAATTTGATTTTTTTTAAAAGCACAAAAACGACACTCAAAATGATGTAAAGGAAACGTCGTTTCCAAAGATTCCGCAAATTTTCCACCCCAACCGGGGTCTTCTTCAGGCTGGCACTAAAAGTCGAGTTACACTGGACAGGTAGCTCGACCTGAAAGTGCCAGCCTGAAGAAGACCCCGGTAAGAATTTGATTAAAATCAGAATGCACATCACGTCAAATTAGCTCTTTCCTCTCGCACCGCACACGGTACCGCTTCAGGGAAGGGATTTTCTTTGTTCTAAGCGACAGAATAAGAAACGCTTCGCTGATTTCCTCCGGAAAACAAGACTTGTCATTCCCGACACAAACTGATCTGATTTTGTCAGCAGCAGGATGCGGGAGCGACAATCAGCGTCGTCGTTTGATTCCATTGTTCAGTCGACTTGTCTTTTAGCTGGAGATGTCGTACTCTGAGAGCAACTCACACTCGGCCTCGAATATTGATGAACCGTGAAGAGCCCTGGTAGCCTAATGGCTGTCAGGTCCGCACAGCAAGCGGCAGGCACGGTCTGGAGGAGCCATCATTTTCTCTAATACGCACTGGTGAAAAGAAATGTTACATGTATGTGTATGTATTGAGGAGGCCATCTCAAGTTTATGTTCCCCCCTTGGATGAGGTATTTTACTTGCCCTTGCAAATGAACAAGGTAAGGCACCACGGCTTACTGTCCAATGCGACAGACGTGGAGAGCCAGAGATGATTAAGCCTCGGTGGTGTACTGGTTCGGGTCTCCGACTAGCGGTCAGAGGGTCCCGGATTCGAATCCCACTGGGCGTGAGGCTTTGGGCAAGTCTCTTTGCCTCACTGGCCTCTCTCCACCCAGGTGTATAAATGGGTACCAGTCGGAAATGCTCAGATTGTAGCGCTGAAAGAGCAGCTCATCTGAGTTCTACTGAAAGGTTTCAGGATAGACTGGGGTTAAAGTGTGAAGTCGGATGACACCTCTACCGTTGTTGATATCAGACTATAAACCCAAACTTTGTAAACTTTAACTTTAGCTTTTAATCCCAAGTTGCGAAGGCTTCGTGAATACGGCCCCTGGTTCGATTCCTGCTGCGATCTGCAAAAATATTATGTATGTCGTCAATGCCCAATATTGCTACTGCTCTTTTCTTCCGACAGATATTTTGTGAGTACAGTCCCAGTTCTGGGTGTATCTTCGTTGCTATGGTAACAGTAACTTGTCGTCATGGAAGGAAAGACTGCAAAATTCTTATCGTTTGATTGGGGTTGGCAGAGAAGTAGACATGGTAGAGCTGGTGATCTGTAACATGCTTCTTTGATAAAGTAGGGCTTCATATAATATTGATGGTATTGGAGTTTAAAGTGCATTGAGTGGTAGCTATCGTTAAATGGTAATGTACTAGTGATCAGTTAGAGTATGGGTGATTGTAGGAGCCTTGGCAGCCTGGTGGTGCTTCTACGTTGTGTCTTTGCAAGGGTACGTAAAAGACCCCATCCAAGTGAGGAACATGAGTAGCTTGAGATGGCCTCTTCAGTCCGTCGCATGGGACAGTAAGCCATAGTGCCTTGTACCTTGTGCCTTTGTAAGGGCAAGTAAAAGACCCGATCCAAGTGAGGAACATGAGCATCTTGATATGGCCTCTTCCATACTTACCAGGGCCAATAATGCTGTGGCTTCGGCTCCGACGGAAAAACCTTATAAAATACAGTGTAATTGGTGTACAGAACACCATGTAGTCCTAGGACTAGGTCACGGGTTCGAATCCAGCGCCGGGCCCATATATGGGATGTCATCGCTGCCTCTTCACGTTCGTCGCATGGGGCAGTCAGCCGTGGTGCCTTCTACCTTGTGTCTTTGCAAGGGTACGTAAAAGACCCCATCCAAGTGAGGAACATGAGTAGCTTGAGATGGCTTCTTCCGTACTCACTAGGACCAATGATTCTTTTTGTTCGGCCCTGATGGAAAAATCAAATGCAATACAAAAACTGGTGCCACTTAGCTTCTGGCAATTCAAACACCTTGGACCCCATCTGAAATGTGTCGATTTATTTCCTGATACATTAGGGTCCCAGTTGTTTGGAGAATCTGACGACCAATTATCGAACACGCAGCGTCATTGGTGGTGGACTTGGGTACTTCACCACGCCACTTGACCACTTTGACAACATTTGAAAAATCAAGCAGTGGCCTCAAAATATCTCTAGGTCGCCTTTTCACCACGCCACTTGACCACTTTGACAACATTTGAAAAATCAAGCAGTGGCCTCAAAATATCTCTAGGTCGCCTTTACATTGATTTCCTTGAAGTATTTTCCGAAGAAATGTACACGCTTATTGGATTGCTTGTTGCTTTCTCCTGAACACACAAAGATGCTGTTCAGTTGATTCGCCATCTCGAGTTGCGCTCAGGTTACAAAGATCGTCATCTATACAGTCATCCTCGTCTCCAGGAGTTATAACTGCATGTGAAGCACAATCAAGGAGCATGAAGCGACCCCTTTGGACGAGGTTCTGCCCTTTCTCTGTCACCTGAACGTCGTATTTTTAAGATGTTCTCAATTATTTCTTCCTTCTGTAGTTTGTAATGACAAACCAAGGAATCGATCCTGGGCCTTTCATGCCCTTCTACCTTATTTCTTTGCAAGGGAAAGTAAAAGACCCCATCCAAGTGAGGAACATGAGTAGCTTGTGATGGCCTCTTCCGTACTTACTAGGGCCGCTTTAGCCATGGTGCCTTGTACCTTGTTTCTTTGCAAGGGCAAGTAAAAGACCCCATCCAAGTGAGGAACATGAGTAGCTTGTGATGGCCTCTTCCATACTTACCAGGCCAATGATGCTTTGGCTTCAGCCCTGGCGGAAAAATCCATTGCATTGGACAGTAAGCCGTGGTGCCTTGTACCTTGTGCCTTTACAAAGGCAAGTAAAAGACCCCATCTAAGTGAGGAACATGAGTAGCTTGAGATGACCTCTTCCATACTTACCAGGGCCAATAATGCTTTGGCTTCAGTCCTGATGGAAAAAAATCTAACACGCACACCTCTCAATTAGGGACAACGTTTGTCATCCCAGACGCGTTGTTAATAGAGAGGTTCCAACCTACTTTGTATTCAACACAAACGTTCCTTATCAGGACCTCGCCTCGTCTTATTCTATTTCTATCCTTTGAAGCTAATTGCAATTAGTGTCATTAAACGGATTAAGCAGTCGGCGAAGATTCGCTAGTAATTTCATTATCGTGTAATAGTACCGGTTGTTGATTACCCTCTGGGGTAGTCAATGGATGAAATTGACGACCAAGTGAGTTTAACATACATGTTGTATTTACTAGTAATGTCCCAGCGGTGTAAGACAAACGACTGGGTGGTTTGTAAGGAAATTCAATTTCTTGCTGGTGCCTTCGGGGTCCAAGTGCAGAATCTGCCGACATTTGAATTTGGGGGGGGGGGGAAGCGTTGAGGGGGTTTGGATATGGTAACGGAGACCTTCCTCCAAGCGGAGACCAAAAGTTCAGCCGTGTGTCATTTGTTACCGTTGCGACCCACCATCCCCACCCCGCTCCACCACCACCACCAACAACACCAACACGACCATCACCCAATTTCTAAGCAGACTTCGTGTTTCGTCGGATTTGAGAAACCCTCATTATTATCACGGGTAGTTATTATCCCGGAACGGAATAGTTATTTTTGCCGGAGCGGAACAGAAATGAAAATGCGGAATGACACTAAAATCAGAATGGCGGAGCCAATTTAATATCCCACCATATTATAAATAGCAACAGAACACGTGATCGAACGAGTTTGTCAACGATTTCCCCTTCGGTTCTCCACCCCCTCTGCCTAGTCAACATTTTCGACGCGACTACAGGTTTCACAAGTATGGTGGAGAAAGGAAAGGGTGGTCGTCGTTATAGCCGTGGCGGTCATTTTAGTAATGTGTGGGTGTAATTATGCCGTTATTCGTCAAATCTGTAAATTAAAACTTTTATCTAATAATAATTCTCGAATACATTTTCAAAAAGCTGAAAGCTTCATTGCCGACAACTTATACTTCATTCTATGGTTTCGTTCCGGTTTTAGGGTCATTCTGCATTTTCATTTCTGTTCCGTTCCGTCAAAAATAACTATTCCGTTCCGGGGATAATAACTACCCTATTTTCACTGCTGTCCACTACTAATTGTCAACCTGCAGAGACGTACATTTCAGCTATTGTGTTGTAAGGCCGTTAACACTTTCCTCGGTTGCGACTTGCGCCTACTTTGATAGATCGGGTCACAAATGATAATCCGTTTGATTGGTGCTCTCTTCATGGGGCTGATCAATCAGTTTGCCGTTGCCTTTTTGAGCGGCCTTGCCAAGCTCTCTACTGAAGGTGAAACCATCGAACAACGCTAATGATTTCCTCTCATCCGGGTATTCATTATCAAATCGATTGTCATCGTTTGACAGAAACATGACCTTCCTTCGTCAAATATAACAAGATCAGTTTCCCAATAATACGTTGTTTATAAGAAAGGAACTGGGGTAGTCAATGCTATTGGTATCACGAAAGGCAAACTATAACTACGGTTTATACCTGTTCAAAATACCCGTGTTTTTCCAATAACCCGTGTGTACGAAAAGCCCGGCGAGAGGTCCACACATACTACATGTAGTTAAGTAGCCCGTCGACAGGTGCGCTGCATGCACTGACTCTTCGGTCATTTCTGTATTGGCACACATTGTTGGAGGCGCAAAAACGATGTCACTTAATGGCTGCGCCATCTGTAGCTAGCCGTGCCAATAACTAACGTAAACACGGGGATTTCGAAAGCACGGCGAGCTTGCCGTGTTTCATAAAGCCGTGTTTTTTCAGACACGGGTTTCTTGAAGCCAGGTGTAAAGGGAAAGAATGTCCCCAGGAAAAACTGTCCCAGGAACAAAAGATCCTATTGTTACATTCTAATCTCTGGGGATTGGTTTTCTGTAGTCATGCCGCTTA
The DNA here is from genome assembly GCA_002633025.1 of Notospermus geniculatus. Classification (NCBI taxonomy): domain Eukaryota; kingdom Metazoa; phylum Nemertea; class Pilidiophora; order Heteronemertea; family Lineidae; genus Notospermus; species Notospermus geniculatus. Next base: position 72,571 of record NMRB01002813.1, read on the forward strand.
TTCCGTCATTCAACAATAGAAGTGGACACTTTTTACAGGGGGACACTCTGTACCGTTACACCGGCAATTCATAGGTGTGCCCGCAAAAAACCCCGGGGATTTTATGTAGTGTAAAGCTACGTTTAGCTGACATGCGGAATGCGGATTGCAGAACGCGGAAGCGGAAAATGCAATGCATTTTCGCATACAACATATCGCTTCCGCCGGGGATTCCGCGTCCCTATACCGCATTCCGGATATCTGGTAAACGCAGCTTATCGAAGGTTTATGTCAAGACCTCGCATATGACGTCAAATAGAGCTGGTGTATAAACATTTCCAATAAAGATGGTGGCCTAGGCCATCTGTCCAAGCATGATATAACACTACGAATCGCATCCTCTCAGACAGTTATTTTACCTACACTTTTGTGCCCATGGCCCACTTGACCAGCTTAGCGTGCCAGCGGCAATGAAAAACCCGCGTGAGAAACTAGAATAATAGATGGCGCAGCGAGTGTAAGACCCGAATGACGTACCGACGTCACTTTTTTCGCTGATGACATCGCGCCGTCAAAACATCTGTGTACTACATAAGGGAGTAAGAAATAAAAGTGGAAAATAAGAAGTGGAAATTTTGGAATTTTGCGCGAATTTTTCAGTTTCTCAAATCGGGAGAAAATTTTTCCCATTTTGAGAAATTTTCTTAAAATCACATGACATTTTGTGTGATTTTTCGGGCGATATTTCCCAAAATGAGAAAAAAATTTCTTCCAATTTGAGATCTTGAAAAATTCGCGCAAAATGGCAAAATTTTCCACTTTTTTTCTCACTCCCTTACATTTTCTAGACAATTTTCCGCGGGATTTTNCAAATGAACAGCGCACCTTCATGGTGTTGCAGTATCAAGAAACTGAGAATGCTGCTGAAGTTAGGCGACGTTTTGGAGCTCACGTTATTGCGCTCGGTCATGAACGTGAGTGGCCTCCACGTTCACCAGACCTGACACCTCTGGATTTTTGTCTCTGGGGCTACCTCAAGAACCGTGTGTTCGTGCCACAGCCAGCAGATATGCGAGAGTTGCGCGAACGGATAACAGCAGAGGTTGACGGCTTACGGCAAAACAACCTTGTTCGTGACTCCTTTCATTCCATGAGACGAAGAATCCAGAGGTGTGTTGAAATTGATGGCGCTCAGGTTGAAGGACACCACAGGATGATGTAAGAGTTGGTATGAGGAACAAAATGTAATGAACCAGTATGCCACCTGTCATTTTACTTCTTTACCGAAGAATTCATTGGTTTGGCCTTACTTCATGTCACGGTCGTCGATCACCAGTCATTGCATCACAACCAGTATTTAGGCCTCCCCTTAACCCCTTCATCCTATTTGGTGGTATAAATGTAACCAACATAATTTATTGGGACACATGGTAGTAGTCGGTTATTCCTGGATTGGTGCATGTGTTCAATGAAAATCGCAGTTTTAAGGTCATAGAGGTCTGGCATTGCCGATATTCTGAATCTAATGCCCCCAATATGTGATGTCGCCCAACAATACATTTACGGATGTTATTTTGAATTTTGGGAACATGCCAACCCACCAAATTGAATACTTTCGGTATCAAAAGAATTTCTAGAGTGGTAAGCCACCAAAAAATAACTCATAAGACAAAAAGAAAGACTGGACACAAACAAACAAACAAACAAAATGTAAATAAACAATGTTTTTTGTGGCCCGCGAAAATACCCGTGATACAATGGGTCATATGAAGACTTAGCAAATGCTTTTACTTCAGATTTGTACAGCGTTGCATAGTGCATTTGTATTGCAAAATTCAAGTAAAAGCATTTACGTCTTCGGTGCAACTTCTCGGAGCGCCGCCTGCCGGTATAAGGAGTTACTAGAATGTGGGTTTCTCATTCGGTTGTTGTCTAGTTTGCTGCATGTCTCTTCAGCCACAACATAAACATGATGCTGGTTAGCTTCGTAATTGTAGTCATTTTGTTTGTAAACTTCTCATTCCAGTGAATGGTGTACACAAACAAGAGAAGGGCAAGAATCTTGTCCCGGATTGTGACCTTGTTTGAAGGACAATGAACCCGTGCAGTGGGGACTTACTACTCCTGCTGCTCTACTTGATCTACACAGTGGTGCTAACTGACGCTATCGTAAGAAATAAAGCCTACATCAATCGATCCTTGCCAGTAGCACTTGATAGGTGAGTATATTGCCTTCTTTCGGTTTAATGAATCTGACGTTCTCTGATGCCAGTCGTCCGCCGGTGTGAACGTGGAAAAAGTCCCCTGGAATCAAAGTCCGGTTGCTATTGTTCTCGTAGTTTAAGGGGCCATGTGGGATTAGCCATCCTTAGCTCTTCACGTCCGTCGCATGGGGCAGTAAGCCGTGGTGCCTTGTATCTTGTGCCTTTGCGAGGGCAAGTAAAAGATCCCATCCAAGTGAGGAACATGAGTAGCTTGAGATGGCCTCTTCCGTACTTACCAGGACCAATAATGCTATGGCTTCGGTCAGGACGGAAAAATCTAAAACAAATGCAAATATCAAATTCAAACTGGTTTGAACTATAACTGGCATGACTGTTTGAAATTATAACTGGCATCATGACTAGGCCATCATATCCTATTTAAGTGTGCTTACTGGGTTTGGGGTTTTGGCGTTTGACGCCCGCCGCAAATATCGTCGAAATCAAAGTTAGCAACACACTAGACGTCGACTCCGGCATTTTGTCGCCGTTGTAACGTTTTTGGATGAGCTCCTCTTCTCTGACGGAATTAGCTCCAACTTGCCAATAGAGGACACACAGAGAAACGTGCCGATCTAGGCCTATCTGCCAGCCAGCTTTTCTCAAAGAATAAGGGAAACACTGACATATGGAAATACTGGCAGATGCTACACCGTCATTACGTTGCCGTATTATAAGATTGAATGGCGCCAATAAATCCACTATGCCATCAAGTTGACATCTAAGAAACTTAACACAATAAATTAAACTTCTACCGATATTTACGTTCGCCTACAGCAAAATAAAATATTATTCATTCTCCTCCTGTCTGCCTTTACCCAATAATTCCTTAGATACCAGTTTCGTATCGTGAAAACTTATTAAGAGATACCACGTCCTTGATTAGCGTAATGAACTCTATTTGGCGTTAAACCCACACACGGCATGTCTAAGGCGTGAAAACAATTGATTTGAACACAGAAAATAGATTAGTTCTCTAATATTGGCGGCGCCGCAGGTCGCAATGTTGACGTCTTTGGTTGGGTTAGCGTTATTGGAATATTTTATTGCCAATCATTGCCAGTAAATCTAAAAGTGTACGCTACCGGTATGTGGTGTTATTTGACAAGCGTACAGTGGAACCTCTATATTAAAGACATCTCTGGGACTGACGAATGTTGTCCTTAAAGGGAATTGGTCGCGCCAGTCAAGGTGTATGAATAGAGAATCAAGCGCCGCCATCTTGAATCAATTACAACATCGGGAATTGCCTACTAAGAGCATATTGCACAGCTGCTGTGGCATTGCTGCCTTCAAATAGCATTTAGAACACGGTCAACTGCAAATCTAGGCTTATCTAGTGTTGTAATGTAATGCGATGTAAACGACTAAAATACAAAATTTTTAATTTTGAAACTGTGAATTTCGTGGGCCACAAAATTATTCTTAGTATCATTTTTCACTGGCGCGACTAATTGCCTTTAATTAAGAAGTGTCCTGATTACACAGTTCAAAATGAATAGAAATGATCAATATTTTGAACTGAACTTCGGTGTCCTTAATAGAGAGGTGTCCTCCGCACTTGCTCCAAAAGATGGCAGCAAAGTTCTAGCGGACCAATACAATATAAAATTATCCTGACTGCTGCTCAATCAAGCATGAATGGGTCCGTCGGCATTGGATTGGACCGTAGTGACACCTATTGGTCCACTGAGTGACCGCTCCTATTGATAATTTATGCTGAAGACAAATATGACCCGTGACAGCAAAATGAGTCGGAATGTGCCGGTGTAACATCTGCTAGCGGTCCCCATCTGTGAGTGTTCCCCTCCTATTGTCTGACGGAATAAGCAGCGACTTGACAATAGAGGACACACAGAGAAACATGTCGATCTATCTGCCAGCGTTTCCCAAACAATAAGGGGACACACTCACCCACAGAAACACTGGCAGATATAACAGTGTGACAGCCAAGCGAGTCGGAATGCGCCAGAAAGAATACCCAAGATGACACCAGAGAAAAATTGCAGAAATGGACGAAATCAAATTTCATAATGGGCAGACAATGCTGAAATCAACAAACCGTTGGTTCACCTCGGGTCTTCTTCTGTGCGCATTCCGACTCATTTTGCTAGCACTGGTCACAAATGAATTGCGTTAC
>NMRB01002814.1:12371-38269 GCA_002633025.1 Notospermus geniculatus
GATTTCTGGTTATATGTTGCAAGGAAATGAATTCTCAATGTGGTGTGATTGCCTTCAAAGTTCCCTGTACAAGTAGCATTTGCATTCAGTGCCAGTCTGGTGTTTATGTTTTCTCTTGCAAATTAAAGTTGCTACTGACTATTGCTGAGATCTCATTTGCACACACGGTTCATCCAGATGCTTTGTTTCCTTGAACGAGGCCATCAGTGGAAGCTGCTTACATGTAAACACTTGCATTTACGGTATCTGGATGCACTCTTTGCTTATTTTTGACCTGATCTGGGAAAACCAGTAAGAATAATCTCCCAGGGAGAAATGGTGAATGATTACAGCAACAGTTACACCATAAATGCTGACGGAGAGCTTTCCCTTGTTTTCCCTTGGGTCACATTTGAAGTATGTACTACTATTAGATGTTTCCTGAACAGTGAAAGGATAAGGCAGTATTTTGCATATGGTTATAGAGTTCCATTTTGTAGGTGATTTCCAATAATTGAATCTCAGTGCAACCCTGGAGGAATGTATACTTAAATTCCTCCAAGGTCCTACTGAAGATCTTTGTGCACAAATCGTGGCCTTTTCTACATGTAGGCTGTGCAAATCATTGCTACTTCATAATTTCTTTAATATAAATGGTGAAGTCCCATTGCCAATAATAACTACATGTATATTAGACAATATATTCTTTTGTGTTCAGTATTGGCTTGATTATTGTAGAAATTGAGGGTAGATGGAAGGTGGTTGTTGATGATGACAGATTCTTCAATTATGAGTTTCAGATCTCTGTTTGCTGAATCATGTCTTAAATATTTTGCCTATAGGCCTAATTGCCACCAAATATTACCTCAAATAATTCCCAGTAAATGCAATGGGAATAATTTCCTCGGGGTAGAATCATAGGAAAGGAGATTGTTTACTCTCCCGAACGTTTTATTTTGATGATCTTTATGTAGATTTTCATGGTAGTGAGAAAACGTCGGTGGTGCAGAAAACATGACATACATCGCTGTGGAAACAGCATGTACTTTTAAGGAACTGATGTCAATATATGTTGCCAGTTTTGCAGTCTTAGTAGTACTCGAATAGCCGCATTATACTTTCCACTCCATGCAGTGTATTCATATGTTTTTATAGAATTATGTATTAAGCTACAAATAGGAGGCACATAGTTGGTAGGATTCAAAAAAGTCATGCGTCAGTAGTTTTATTATTATTCTCGAACTTGTCTCATTAACACAGTCACGCAAAAGTAGCCTATCCCTGCACTTACACTTGCTTCCTATTGATGCCAATAGAATAATGCTTTGAAAATATTCATAAATGTTGAGGTTATATTCTTTTCAATGTTGGGGTGCTTTCTAAGTCTGACAGCATCTTCTCTGTCAATGTCGCATCAAGGGAACATTGCTACTGTTCTTTCACATGTATAAACATATTACAGTTCAAAGTATCAGCATAAATTAAACAAAAATTTGATAAAATAGCAAAAATTTGAGACTAATACATTTGTGAAATTTTCACATTTTCTGTTCTGATAGATGTGAATGTTGCCTCAATAGATTAGAAAATTAGTCTTAGTAGCTTTTATGTAATGACGTATCAGTATGTCCACACATGATGCACCTGTTTTTGAGTCCTAAAGCATGCTATGTGCTGTCAAACCTTCTATATGCTTCCATATTTGTCAGCTATATTCCATTTTTATTGCCATTATGCTTTCAGTCTTGTTTCTTGTCCTTGTGTCCCCGTGTTGCACTGCCTGCCTAAGAAACACCCTGCTCTCTGTCAGAATCAGATCATCGTACGCGAGGGCAACTTAGAAAACATTGTCACATTCAAAGCATTCATGATTTAATTAATAATCGAGGTGAAATTCTTACTAGAATTTGCTGGGCACTTGTATTCAAATATGATCATGTTTTCCAATCAGGTCAACCTCATCCTCATCTTATGTGTGAGGATTTCTGTGAAGTTTATAGCGTGCATTTCCCTCAGAAAATATCTGACAGAGAGCATCTAATACTTCCAGCAGTCCCTGTGAGTCAATTGTACCGGGTGTGCAAAGTGGCATCGTATCTGTTTTGGGAATGGGAAACTTAACTGTCCAGTGCATCAATTTGTTAGAACAATTTGCTTTGAATGAAAGAAAATTGGTAGAGTCATACCTGCTATTGGATGCCATTTTGGTGAAATGGGCGACTTTTTACCTTTGGTTGTTATAGTCGGGTATTTTTTTAGAGAATATCACCTTCTCTGAGCACAGTGATTTCCAAATGAAACTGTTGAAAAAAATGTTTCTGGGTGGTGGTCAACCATGTGGGGAGAATCTCTCCCTTTCTGTTTGATAGCAGTGCAGGGGACAACTGAAAACACAATACCAAGCAGTTTGTACAGAAATTTTATGTCTCGTTGAACCTGATCTGAAATTTATTTTTGTTAGAAACTATTAAAAATTGATTCGAGTTTACGTCTTCTGTTGTTGCTTTTCTTGTGGTTGCTTTGTGGGTGTCGGGGTTATAACATTTGTTGCTTAGGGTCAAGGTTCATTTGAATTGTTTGGTCACTAATAACTAGTGCTAGTGTCTGCTGTACTATTATAAGTGATGTTCCGCTCATTTCATTTTGTTTGGCTGCTGTACCTGGCAGCTAGGCCTGTGATATTCGGCAAAATGTGCTAAAAAATTGAATCACTAATAGTAGAATCCGAGTGGTTCCTAGGTGAAAGCATGAATGTTTTTTTTCATGGGAAAATATCCATGATAAAACTTCACTTGAAGTTACTAGTGGATAGAATCCATCATCATTGCACGCATCAAGAAATATCTAGGCCTAAGGTCACTTTGCCTTCGGAGTATGCTCCACTCGGAGTAGTCTGAAGCTTCAACATGCATCAATTGCATGGTGTGGTGAACTGGATGAATACTAATAGGTAACTTCTGTACTCACTGATTCTATGGTAATGTTATTTATTCTCTTCAGATTTTAGTGAAGCCGAGCCACTTGATGATGAAGATGAGATCCACGTCCTGAATCCCCAGAAGGAGGGAATCCTGGAACCAGAAGATTATTCCTTTGAAATCGAGAGGACAACACGAAGTTATGCTGCACTCTTGCGGGGTGGGATCCTTGGAAGACCTCCTGAGCCACCGGAATTACCACAAGATGTTGAGCTTGATACAGTTCAACCTGAGGAATTTGATGATGACGCATTTTGTGAGGTTGAAGATGGTTCTGCCTCAGAACCAAGGTGCCTTGGTGCCTTGTTTAGGACTTTTAGTGTCCCTGAAGCTGGTATTGAGAGGGATGGCCCGAGGGATAGGCGGCAGAGGAGTATGAGTGTTGCTGAATGGGAGAAAAAAAGTCGATACCGCCTACACAGGATAGATGTCGATTTGAGAGAAAAAGGTGAGTCTTTTCACATTGCCCACCCACACTAAGACAGAATTAATACATATAAAATGGACCTAGGCCTACTGGTTTCAATGGACTGGCATTGACTGCTGTCAGTTGGACACTCTCATGGTGTCAGCCTTTGGTTGGCTGCGTCCATTTAATAGAGACTGGTGATTGGTACTAGGCCTACGTCTAAATTTTCTCTGAAGAGTGTCAAATATTTTGTATTCTCATTGACCATTTTGCTGTTGATATTTTTCAGTCTATCAACCAAATGCTGACATGACGGCTGATGCCTTAGTTGAAGCAGACGTCAATTCCGAACAGGATCCTAGAAGACAAAAGAAAGACTACTGCAAACCGAAATTCAACGTGGAAGAATGCTGGAAGAGAGTCGACTTGAAATCTCGTCTTCTGTCAAATCTGGTGATCACAATCACTTGCGGCGATAGTGGTGATGAGTCAAGTTCAACTGACGATGATGACATACCAGAGTGTGGACCAGTTATCAAATATGAGCCAATGGAGGAAGGTGAAGGATATAACTTGGGTTCTGATGAACAGTTTTGGCAAATGGGTGACGCTAAGTCTGGTGAAGAGCTGAGTCAGGCTGGTGAGACTGTGGAAGGTGGAAAATCCTCAGATAAAGTGATGTCTGAAGAGGTGGTAGAGTTTTATGACCCTTCTGTATCAACGTCATCATATGAGAGAATTTCACTGCCAGGTGATGAGCATGCATTTGCCATGAACTCATCCTGTTGGGACACACAGTCACAGGTCCACTTGGCCCCAAGACAAGAATCTCTGCTAGGTGTGGTGAGGTCAAGTACACTGAAAGATCCGAGGATCAGGCAGTTCGTGCCACCTCCACCTCCATCGCCGCCACCGCCACCACCTCCACCTCCACCACCACCACCACAGTCTTCTGGACTTCAAGTTGCCAGACTTCAATCTTCCAGACCTCCCATCGCGGGAACTCCACTTCCACCAATGGGACCTCTTCCAGGTCTCCCTCCAGAAATCAACGTTCAGCAAACTTTGAATCTCCTAAGGCAGGTTGGAGTTGAATTGCCTCCAAACCAGGTAGCCCTGCTCTGGTCAACTCTCAAGAATCAGCAGCAGGAAGTTGAACAAAATTCCCAAGACAAGAACAATACAGTCTCCACATCAAACTCTGTGGATAAAGGGGGAACGTCATCAAGACCGTCCAATGTTGATACAACTTGCTCTACTCCAAAGAAATGTACCATGCGTGACAAACATGACCAAAGCCAAAGTCAGGAACCAATTGTATTTGATTATCAGCACTCTAGTCCCGTTGTATACCGGAGACAGCGGACTCCACCAAGATCAGATCATACTTCCTATAAGACAAGCAGCATGGAAGGTCGCAGCCCAAGGAGTCCAAGAAGTGGTATCCACAGTCCGAGAAAAGATTCTAGTCCAGGTCATAGTGGTCACAGTCCTTGTCGATCAAGGAAAGATTCAAGCCCAGGTCAGGGAAGAAGGGAATCTAGTCCCAGTCATTATAGAAGTAGAGATTCTTCTGGTGCCCATTTAACACACAGGCGAGATTTAAGTCCTAGCAAGTCGACGAGAGACCGATATCCAAATCTGAAGGAACAAAGAGTTGCTTCTTTCCTTGCTTAATATTTGCCACTGGGTGAAATGACTGAAAAAGCAGGCCCGAATAGCCCCTTCTTACCCTATGTATATTCATTCATAACCCAATTTTGTCCCAAGAGATAATTTATTTCTCCTTCTGGTGGAACAACAATAAATATTAAAAGACAGAATTAGTTCCTTTTTAACATAGATGTTTTTATTTTTATTCAGAAATCCGATCTTGGTGAATGATACAATTTTATTTTTATTTTTATTTCGACCACCGCTTGTCCAAGCAAATGCCAAGAATGACATCAGCAAAAATAAAAATAAAAATGGTCAAACGGGATTTTTATTTTTATTTCGACCTCCCAGCTTACTTTTCCAAAAAACAGATCCGTAAAACAAGTAATTAAATAACTAAGGCCTAAGACAGAATTAATACATATAAAATGAACCTAGGCCTACTGGTTTCAATGGACCGGCATTGACTGCTGTCAGTTGGACACTCTCATGGTGTCAGCCTTTGGTTGGCTGCGTCCATTTAATAGAGACTGATGATTGGTATTAGGCCTACATCTAAATTTTCTCTGAAGAGTGTCAAATATTTTGTATTCTCATTGACCATTTTGCTGTTGATATTTTTCAGTCTATCAACCAAATACTGACATGGCGGCTGATACCTTAGTTGAAGCAGACGTCAATTCCGAACAGGATCCTAGAAGACAAAAGAAAGATTACTGCAAACCGAAATTCAACGTGGAAGAATGCTGGAAGAGAGTCGACTTGAAATCTCGTCTTCTGTCAAATCTGGTGATCACAATCACTTGCGGCGATAGTGGTGATGAGTCAAGTTCAACTGATGATGATGACATACCAGAGTGTGGACCAGTTATCAAATCTGAGCAAATGGAGGAAGGTGAAGGATATAACTTGGGTTCTGATGAACAGTTTTGGCAAATGGGTGACGCTAAGTCTGGTGAAGAGCTGAGTCAGGCTGGTGAGACTGTGGAAGGTGGAAAATCCTCAGATAAAGTGATGTCTGAAGAGGTGGTAGAGTTTTATGACCCTTCTGTATCAACATCATCATATGAGAGAATTTCACTGCCAGGTGATGAGCATGCATTTGCCATGAACTCATCCTGTTGGGACACACAGTCACAGGTCCACTTGGCCCCAAGACAAGAATCTCTGCTAGGTGTGGTGAGGTCAAGTACACTGAAAGATCCGAGGATCAGGCAGTTCGTGCCACCTCCACCTCCATCGCCGCCACCGCCACCACCTCCACCTCCACCACCACCACCACAGTCTTCTGGACTTCAAGTTGCCAGACTTCAATCTTCCAGACCTCCCATCGCGGGAACTCCACTTCCACCAATGGGACCTCTTCCAGGTCTCCCTCCAGAAATCAATGTTCAGCAAACTTTGAATCTCCTAAGGCAGGTTGGAGTTGAATTGCCTCCAAACCAGGTAGCCCTGCTCTGGTCAACTCTCAAGAATCAGCAGCAAGAAGTTGAACAAAATTCCCAAGACAAGAACAATACAGTCTCCACATCAAACACTGTGGATAAAGGGGGAACGTCATCAAGACCGTCCAATGTTGATACAACTTGCTCTACTCCAAAGGAATGTACCATGCGTGACAAACATGACCAAAGCCAAAGTCAGGAGCCAATTGTATTTGATTATCAGCACTCTAGTCCCGTTGTATACCGGAGACAGCAGACTCCACCAAGATCAAGATCAGATCATACTTCCTATAAGACAAGCAGCATGGAAGGCCGCAGCCCAAGGAGTCCAAGAAGTGGTATCCACAGTCCAAGAAAAGACTCTAGTCCAGGTCATAGTGGTCACAGTCCTTGTCGATCAAGGAAAGATTCAAGCCCAGGTCAGGGAAGAAGGGAATCTAGTCCCAGTAATTATAGAAGTAGAGATTCTTCTGGTGCCCATTTAACACACAGGCGAGATTTAAGTCCTAGCAAGTCGACGAGAGACCGATATCCAAATCTGTCTAGCAGGAGGGAGTCCAGTCCTAGTCGTTCAAGTAGAAATCACAGTCCCAATCGCATTGGGAGGGATTCTAGTCCACGTCAATCAATTCAGAGGCATTCCAGTCCAAGTCGTCGGGATCACAGCCCTCGTCCACCAAGTAGAAGGGATTCAAGTCACAGCAGTCGGGATCACAGCCCACGTCCACCGAGTAAAAGGGATTCAAGGCATAGCAGTCGTGATCACAGCCCACGCCAATCAAGTAGGCCAGATTTGAGCCCAAGGCATCGGCATGATAGTCCATGCCGATCTGGTCGGAGGGATTCAAGTAAAAGCCATCATGACAGTCCACATCCATCAGATATTCCCAAATCAAACATTTCTCGTTCATCTGGTAGAAAAGATACAAGTCCTCAGCCTTTGAGAGGTGGAAGTCTGCATCAGGCACGAGGGGAAAATGTTGACCCTGATATCCTGAAAAAGGCAGATAATCTGAAGGAAAGTCTCCCCTCTTCTGCACTGACTCGACATGGTGTTGTTCAGAAAGACACTGCTCTCACCCCTGCTCTTGATCATTCTGTAAAAGGCACTGCTGGTGTTACTGCTGATGGCAAGGAAGTTACATGGGAGAGCCAGTCACAGAGTAAAGAGAATACTGATGATGCGGTAGAGGTTGCAGTAGATGATGATTTGATTGTTGTTAGTTACACCAAGAAGGCTGATCAACCAGTACAGGAAATCACAGACTCTGATGATGGAGTTGCTGGCTTAAGTAAATCTGATCCAAAGGCAAATCAGGAAAGAAACTATCGATTTGACAAAGTTGTTGTTGGTGCCGATTCTGAGAAGGACCCCAAAGCAGGAGTGACAGGGCTGCAGGGATCCCCTGCCAAATTTTCATCCAGGAAAGCAGCTAAATTAGAGGCAATGAAAGCATTTATAGCTAAAGCTAAGAAACGTGAGGATGCTAAAAAGCTTGAGGACATGAAGATGAAGAACGATGCTAAAAAGAAAGAACCAAAGATTGCCCAAACTCATGGCACGGTGAAGTCTGAGATGGATCGGTTCCGGCAAATGGAAAGAGCTGTTCTCTCAAAGGCCAACTATAATTTTAATACACTGAATATTGGAGACTTTGGTAAAGCTCTCAATGATAGCGAGACACACTTCTCACAGCTGAAGACGTCACTTTCACAGGAAGCTAACGAGATACGAAATATAAGTAAGATTGTTCGCTCGGAATTGGCAAAATTTGAGGATAATCTACGAGAGAAGCGGTTAGATTCATTCAACTTTGAGATTGACGCACTGAAGTCACAATCTATTGGAATTGATACAAGTTTCGATGACGAGTTTCCTTTTCCACTCAAGTTTGATACAGAATCAACACCAGACTCCTCGCCAGAGAAAAAGCAACCACTGAAAGGACTCCAAGAAGATGTTGGCACTGCGTCACATTTCCGCCCACTTCAGAGTCTGTTTCAGAAAGATTCATCTGATACAAAGAGGCAAGGTGCTGTTGACATGTGCACCAATGAAGTCATGAAAGAGGTTTATAAAAAGTTGAATGTGTCTGGTTTAATGGGAAATGACAGCGTGGCATGTACGAAAGAGGATGCTATAAAGGACTGGGAGAATGAGGTTGGGGCCCTCACCGGGGATCCCGATTACTGGTCTCCGAAGTCAGAGAAGAGGAAGATATACCAAGATCTGAAACCACTCCGGCTCTGCCCAATACGACGATTAGATGAGGTGGATGGCATCACTAAAACTGTTCAGGGAGAAATATTCAACACACTTCTGAAGATCTCTGATTTAGTGTTTGAAAAAAGTAAGCACGCTGAAGCTTTTCTCAGGGAGCAAGAAAATCTGTCTCCAGTACGTGACAACCTGATAAAGACATCATGTAATGGCTCATATTGGCTTGATATGGGTGGAAAAATCTTTGAGGGTCATAGTTTGTCAATTCCTGCACCACTAACTCTTGAGGGTGCTCCTGTTGAGTTGAAGGAAGAACAAGTCCCTTTCTTGCAGCCCTTAAAAATTGACACAGGACTGAATTATGACGATCTACCAGATTCCCTTTATTCCCCGAGTCAACCAACACAAGATAGTCCTAACAAGAAATACGGCCAGCATTTTATTCACGAAGATGACCAAGTTCGAAGGCCCAGATATGTGGAGGGTTCAAAGACGACCAGTGAATCCTCCAAGGCACGCTCGCAACAAAAGTGTGCCTTGTCAGGAGTGCATCAAGAGGATAGTCCACATAGAAAGAAGCCAAAAGATGACAGAATTGTGAAGCGCATGCTTGCTGATATCGATGGCTACAGTAAATGGGAGCAGGTTGAAATTTCAACGAGCTCAGAGAGTGACATTCCAAATCGTACTGGGAAAACGAATGCTTCACATTCAAGCTGTGAAGGCAGTCCTGTGCAGAAGCCAAAGTTGCCAAAGAGATCTGCAGTTGTTAGGGGTAAAAGCCATGCTCTGTACAGCATTACCATGATGAAGGATGATAAAGGGCATGAATCCTCAGAATCAGATTCAGACGGCCTACTGAGCCAAATTGAGATGGCAATTGCAGAAAGTCTTCAACCTAAACCACTGAAACCTCGCAGAAGGTCGCTTAGAAAACGGTCAAGTCAGGATACAAAGACAGGTACAGCTGTGGATGATATCACTGATAGTGATGACGATTTGGTTGGTTCTGAAACTGAAAGTGACTCGGGCTGTGGTGACATCGAACCAGTGACTAATGAGGGAGAACCTGTGGCTGAGGAGAAACAACATGACATCAGGCCTGTCAAAGGGGCAGAGGATGACACTATGAAAAAACAAATGAGATGTACCTTGTCAAAGCCAGCATCAGTAGAGAGAAAACCAGAGTTAAATGACATGTTCACCTTTGACGAACCAGAATTTACAATGAAACCTGCTGTAACCAAAACGGAGTCTCACACAGATTCTGCTTGTCCAGAAATATTCGACTCCAGTATGTCTAGTTGTACACCAAAAGACTGTGCTTCAAAGAACAGCTCATTTAGAGAAGTTGATGAGGTTCCCGAGAGTTCTCGCATCCTACCTGCAAGGTTTAAGTTGGATTTGAATTTGGGTAAGGATCAGATTTCAACTACAGGAGCTCAGTCAAATGTCGAAGAAGCCAATGAGGTCAAGTCTGATCCTATTGAGCGGAAGAGTCCAGAACTTGGTGATGTCCTGAGAATGAGGTTCCCACACCTAAGGGGGCGAGGTAACCGAGGACGTGAACGCGGATACTTTGCCAAGAGAGGAGGACGAAAGGCGAGTGATATGGATGCTGCAAGACAGAAGAGGCGTGGTACTGAGGCAAATGCTGCTGCACCAGATGATGATTATATGAACTTCGTCATTGAGAAACATGTTGTTGAAGGTGAAGTGAAGAAAACTGGTATTAATCCAGTGCCACTGACAGGCAGTCCAACAAAAGGCATGGGTGGGAAGAATCTCTTATTGAAGGCTTTCAAACAAATGGTACAAACAAAACGACCTCCTGGTGCCAATGATGCAGATAATATCACTGGAAATCTAGTTGAAATGGCCAAGGATGAGGAAGCAGAGGAATGTGAAACAGATGTGGCACCATACAGTGTTGTTGATGGAAGTTTCAGTTATGAAAAATTTGAGGAAGTCAAGAAAGGTATTGATAAAGAACATCATAACGAAAAAGCAAAGGGGGTTACCTCACCTGCTAGAACACACTGTTCTGATGATGCTAACAAGTCATGTTATCAGGTTGTAAGAATGGCTGATATTCCTCTCCCTGCCGACTCCAGACCTGCACAAGATGGCTATGAAGGATCGTTGAGAGAAGAACTGTTTGAAACTCCTGTATTTCGCCGTTCTCTTAGCCGCAGTCCTAAGAAGCAACTGAGAGAAGAGGAGGATAAGTCAAGTCAGGAATGTAAGATGGAGATACAGAAACAGAAATTTGTGAAAGAAAAAGATAGTTTAGTCAAGCAAACAGATCATATGCGGCGAAGTGATTTTTCACCACCAAGGACGAAAGCTAGAATGCTCCTTGAAATTCAGAGAGCTGAGGGCCGTAAAGAAGCAGAAGATTCTAAGGTAGGGGGAGAATCACCACCAAAGACAAAAGCACGCCTGTTACTTGAGCTGGAGAGGGCTGAAGGAAACAAACCAGGTAGCATTCTAAAACATAGGGAATCTTCATCTTCCTACTGGGCTGCCCCTGATGATGCGAAGGGCCCAAAATTCCATGATCGTTACAACCGATGTTTTAGAAGTCAGTATTCATATGATCACGATGGCAAGTCAGATCGCGCCCCACGCTATGCTGAAGCTGAGAAAGTACCCGAGCAACAGTCAAGGGTAGAAAAGTCAAAGTCACCAAATTCTGGACAGTACTGGCAAAGGAAGAGATCACCTGTTAGGAAATTGAGTGGCACATATCTTGTCAGGTCTAGAGTTACTGATGACCAGAAGCTCAAAGCTATCCAATGTTTGAATGAAAGCTTGAGCAGCATTTTGGGCCCGAAATTTTCAACTGCTTCGGCTACATCAGCTCATGACAGTGACTCAAAACCATTCCCAAAACATCTCCACTCATTATCGAAAATGTCTTTATCTGTTTATCATGAACAAAGTATACGACCGCTGAATGACACCACACCTTACGATAGTGAAGTGTCGGATTGGGAGAGCACGCCTGACCATTCAAGTTATTCAGTTGGCAGTGAAGACAACATTTCCTCAAATGATAATACAGGATCTGATACCGATGTTTCTGTCGAGGCAGCAGAACATAAATCCTTTCCTCGGGTAGACGACACCACAAAGGAATCGCTGAAAAAAAGTCCTGTTAAGTCAAAAGCTCCTGAAAAGTGTGATTTTGAGAAAGAAAATGCCAACAAAGTGAAGGCTGATATTGATATCCTTATCCATGCTAAGAAAGTTCTTGATGAGCACAGAGTACTTTCACCATCCAAAAGAAAATCAATTGAAAGAGATCAAATTCTATGCACCTCGATGATGGAGAGTCCTGTTGGTGTGGCATTTTCGAAGATTAAGAGAAAGGACGTACCAAAAGTAGAGAAGGTGGTCTCAGCTTTGGTTGATGAAGTTGAAGATGATGGAGGTGAAATTATTACTAGTCGGAGAGTCCAGAAAAAGAAGACGCGGAGGCTGTTCCTGCGACGGAAGGGACATGATTCTGCATCTGATTATGATGATGATGATGATGATGATGAACCTGATCTGTGTTCAATTTCAACTACAACTACAGAAACGGAGACTGGAACAGGGAGGTTGGATCCACACAACACCCCTGCTGCTGGGAGTCAGGAAAAGAACGAAACAGCTGCAAGTCAAGCAGAGCAGCAGGACATTTCACAATCCCGGACAAAGACTGTGCCTAAAGCAAGATCAAATTCCAGGACTTCTATCGGACTGAGTTCAAAGTATTTCAGGGGAGACTCACCCCACAGACATAGATCTAAAAGTCCTCAGCACCGTAGACAGTCAAAGTCTAGAAGTCCTCAGAGACACTCATCACTCAGATCAAGATCTGGAAGTCCAAGGCATTTGTACTCCGCAGGAAGGCCAAGATCAAGAAGTCCTGTGTATCACTTGTCACACAGATCAAGGTCTATAAGTCATTCACATCATTCAGGCTCTGGAAGTCCCAATAGGTCAAGGTCAGGAAGTCCCTATTGGTCAATATCAAGGAGTCCTCGAATCCACTCATCTCATTGGTCAAGGTCAAGAAGCCCATCAAATTGGTCAAGATCAAGGTCAAGGAGTCCACTGTATCATCATTCACAAACACAGCAGTGGAGCGCAAGATATCACTCATCCCAAAGGTCACGTTCAAGAAGTCCTCAATATCATAGATCTCAGAGAGTAAAGTCGAGAAGTAGAAGTCCCCAACTCCATTCATCACATAGGTCACGGTCAAGGTCGAGGAGTCCATACCACTCACGTAGACATTCAAAGACACGATGTGGTCATAGATCAGAGTCGAGAAGCCCTGGGCACCACTCATCACATAGGTCAAGGTCAAGAAGTCAGTATAGGTCAAGGTCAAGGAGTCATTGTAGGTCAAGGTCAAGGCATAGATCAAAATCAGGAAGTTCCAAATGCCAGAGGTCAAGGTCATCAAGGAGTCCATCAATAAAAGAAAGGCATGACTCAAATAATTCTATTTCTGGCTACAGTCAGTTTTCCAGATCTGGGTCAAATACTCCGTATGACTATCATGCCAGACCAGAAGGTCCATATTACCAATATGTTACTGGTAACTTGAACAACAGCACAGTTGAGCCACAGTTGTCATCACCCAGTATGAAAGTAGATGTTACCAAAAGTATTGAGTTGATGCTTAAAGAAGAGAAAGAGAAGAGTGCTGCAAAACAAGCTGCTATGGCCTCTGTTGCTCCACCTCCTGTCCAGTCTATCTATGATACAATATCGACTACGAGTTCTTTCAGTGAAGAACTGGAAGATGGTGAAATATGCGACTCTGAAGATGAGGCAGTGGCTAATTCAAAAGCACAGGAGGAGGCTTCAGGAGAAAGTACACCTGTGAAGGTCTCAAGTTCTACGGCCTATAGACATGACGATGAACCGTGTTGGCATACTAATAAAAGTAGTAAACAGCAATCTGAAGACCATTCAAGACGTAAAAGTGGAGAGGAGGATTATCGTAGAAAATCCCTTGGATCGAGTCACTCCCCAAGGAGAGAGGAAAGAAAGTTAAGCCACTCTCCAAGAAGTAGAGAAAGTTGGTCTAGTAGACGACAGACTCCTGCAAGTGACAGGTCATCTGGCAGGTCAAGGAGAGATTCACCAGGCGGAAGTAGGTCAAAGAGAGATTCATCAGATGCAAGTAGGTCAAGGACAGATTCATCAAGTGCAAGCAGGTCAAGGAAAGATTCACCAGTTGCAAGCAAGTCCAGGAGAGATTCAGCAGGTGCAAGCTCAAGGGTAGGGTCTGGTGATAGGGCAAAGAAAGTACGTAAGGATGAGGATGTTGAGCATAGAAGTGCTGAGGGAAGGTTGATCAGAAAGGGAAGCGATTCGGTGAAAGAGAAGGAAAAATGTGGAGGCACACACAAAAGTGGTGGCTGTGGTTCTGAGAGCTGTCACGAGCAGACGCGCATTACAATTACTATAAAAAATGATCAACCAATGTCACCTGAACAATCAGCGTCTGAGAAGAACCCGAACTCGAGGGTTGAGCAGTTGAAAAGGTCAGCTGGATATTGGGATGTTGAAACATCTGCAGATGAGCAAGAAACAATTGCACAATCTTCCAGCAGAGTGGGCATGGACTCCGCCACTGCAACAGAGTCGGAAACAACATTGTCTGCAAGATTTCAGCATTGTTCCCCTGTTCCCGGGGTGAAAGACTTTAGGGCGGGCAAGGCTCTACTGAAGACCATGCGCAGGAGATCCTCAGATCCTACAGGAGCAGAAGTCCATCATGGGGACTGCACCCCACCTGCCAAAAGACGATATATCCGTGGTGACAGTTGTGAACCTTCCCGGAGGAAGACGTATGCATACGTCTATAGCACGGCAGATGATACTGCAGACCTTGTGAAGGTGAGATTCAGTTGTGTATTTTTGAAGTAATACTGACCATGCTGACGTAAAATTTGTCAATTGGATGGTTCCCCGATTGACATGATTGCTACCGTACCGGGTAATTATTGTAATCAAAGCCAGTGCTGATGTGTGTGTTGTGCATTTCTTTGTCCGCGATTGTCCATGAACTGGGACATATGAAATTCTGTTCGTGAATCTTGCATCCTTTTATCATGACTCGGCCAATTTCGTTTCAGAAACATCTTGCAAGCCTAAACATCCAGCTCTTGGACCTATATGAAATCAGCAGACTCCTCGACTCTGGGAAGTCATCTACTGAAATTCTCATCTTTGTCCACAAAAAGGACATCCCACGGGCCCACCTTATCCCAAATTTTGTCAATTTGAGGAAAGATTCCAGGGTGGTGTTCTGTCTTTACAATGATGTCGCAGAGGTGAAGGAGGGGACCTATCAATGTCGAGAATCGTTCAGCCCAGTTGGGTCCAATGAGGATACTTTCCTGGATTGTTCACCAGGTGAGCAGAGTTTGCTGGTTGTGGAGTCCGGGATTGTAATGTAGGGAAGTCATGTCATGTTGCATATCTCATAGCTAGAATTGTTCACTTGCACGTCTGATCACCAAAGATCTAAATAATCTGCGGATCAAAAATGCCCCTTCGATCATAATCTCTATTGGTTTGCAAAGGGTTACATTGTATAATCACAATTCTAGAGGCTACAACAATGAACACTCATCGTTTATACTTTCAGCATCAATGGCTGCCAAGTCATTATTGTATTCCGATGCCATGATCAGTGATGCTGTCGAAGTTCTTAAGTGCGACTCCACTCAAGTTTAAGATCAAGCTTCGTTCTTGTTACCCTTCTTGCATTGAATTGCATCTTACGATTCCCAGTATTCTTAAATTTTTGACTATTCAGAACAGTTAACAGTTGCCTATGTTGGGCAAACTTTGTCAAACGGAATTGACATCAAATCATTGAGAGTTAACTGGAGTGGTCTTAGTATGTAAATACATGTAGTGTAAATTGATGCCGATATGGGACAACATAAACGTTAGGGCCAGGTTACTTCATGTTTTATTTTGGTGATGGTATTTGTGTTTACCTTGATCTCCATGGTCTCATAGTGCTATTCCGAACCAGCTGTCTTTGTTCCACTGTCCGCACGCCTCAGTGCTATAAATGTTGGATAATGTCTGTGGATTTGTACTGTGGTACACACATTACATGCCCTCTTCTCTAACCTAGCGGGTATGAAAAGGAGTTGTTGAAAAGGAGTTGTTGAAAATGTGGGAAGAAAAATTTACGGTAAATGACTCGTTATGATTTGGACTCGTACATTCTATCATTTAGTTACACCACTGATATCTTTTTGCTTTTATCATCGAAACCCATTGTTGTCAAGTATTTGTGAACTGGAAGGTATAGTATCAAATGTTGCAATAATTGTTTGGATTTTATTCTACTTCTGTCAATTTTATGTCGAGATTTTGTCTTGTTGATTAGTAATTTTCTTTGTCTTTGATGAAAACTGAGAGCAGTCAGGATTCTCCCACTGATTATTCATATATTCTGGTATATATTCACAGAGCAAAGGAAAATTGCAGCTGTTAATTTGGTGGATGTGGTTTGTGATTGGTGTGTATAGGTATGGGGACAAAAAAAAGATTATTTCTTGGTTTGGGGGGATTAGGGCTGACATATGTGTTCATTTCTGACAATGTGGTTTATTTTCTGTTCATTTTGATTGAATAATTTTAATTTATTTGGTATTGTCAATTTGTTTCATTCTGTGCCAGTAGATTTGTGCACTTTGGTGCTTTTGATGTTATGTATGGTAGGAGCTGGGTTTGGGACCAGAGTGTCAACATGCAAACAGCATACCACAGTAACTTATTGCTCATACTAGGCATTCACTTGTAAATAGGTACCGTACATACCCGGTATGAAAATGAAATACTGAGCTATTCAGAAACCTTTATCTGAAGGTGCAATTTACATGTACCGGTAACTTCAGATCCATTGATTAACTGTAGCAGACTTAACTGACAAAACTGATTCACGGAAATAGGCTTACTGACACTTATCAATAAGACAGGCGTAATGACTGTGACTACCTGTATTGGAATTAAACTATTATCATGTTCTTTTCTCCTGAACAAAACCGTCATCATGTTAAAATCTTTGTGTTACCTGTTATGGTTTGGTGAAAAGCATTTATTTTCTTGTATACATGTGTAAATGTCCCACTTTTAAAGGAATATATATGAAGATTTTTTATGAATTTTGAGTGATGGTGTTGTTTTCTGCACAGCAAGTATAACTGCTACCGAAATTATATTCTTATATTCCATCATGACCTGAGTGTCCGGTATTTGAATTGATTTGACGGAGAAGGGGCAATCAGAGGATTTCTTCAGCTACTACAACTGAGTTTACATAGACCTAATTTATAGTATGGAGGCACCACCCTACCTCCAACAACAAAGCGTCAAACAACCGCGCAATACCATAAACAAGATAAAGAATAGGGAGGGTGGCACCATTCGGTGTCTTCACGGTATCGACGGAACGCACGTCGGGACATTTGTTCTCGACTGCAACAACAAAATAAATAGACTGGTCTCTGCCCTCTTATCGCTCCACTACACGATAGCGGAGCGTTACGAGGATAAAGGAACAGTCTAAAACAGCAAGTCTAGAAATTCGAGCAAGAACGACCAATTCGCAATAAATAAGTAACAAATTTTCCAGGTTGACGCCCGTTTTTGTCTATTTATGACACTTTATTTTTATCAAATAATATCAAAACTGTTATGAACGAATATGATACAAATGGAGGATGGTTTAATATCACATCTTTACAAATTAAAGTGATAGATTTGGTCGATAATTTGATGTCGAAACTGGTTGATGTTGAAACCCTGCATCATCCAGATGTCATTTTCCAGCTGAAAATTCTGGTTGTTTTGTTGGCCTGCCTGATTATCACAATTCTACTCAATGCCATTGCATGGAACGTATATGGTGGACGTATCTCATTGATGTTCATGGGCGAAAGTAAGCGGTATTCGAGAGGTTAAGAAACCGCTCCGTTAACGATAACACTACCTATTCAGAGCTAACGCTAACGCTATAAAATTTCTGACGTACATTTGCAATGTAAAAAATAACGTTATAGACATGGCCCATTGATTACGGGGCTATGTTTGCCAAGTTGGTTTGTGCATCCCATTTTGAAATCCTCCCTGTGCAAAAGTCAGAAAGTTTAACATAACAATTGACCCCTCATCTTGTAGCTAATTACCAGTAGACTTAACCTGTGTAAACAGCATGGCGTGTATCTCGTCAACACAGGTGTACAGACCGATAGAAGATGAAATTTTAGTTCCAAAGTTTCCACAATGCACGTTTTTGCCGTGGAAAAGCATTGGAAACTGTTGCGTCGTGACGCCAATGACGTAACGTCACGCCCGCCGCACACACGAATTTTGACCATTTTTCTGATGATTGTCTCAATAAAATCACTCTTTTCTAAATCTTCGATCATTTGGGTTCCAAAATTTTTGGATTGCCAATATCCAGAAGTAATCCTATTTCCAATGGCCAAAAAGAAAAAAATTATTGGCACGCGAAATCTGATTTCTGCTAAGATCTTTAGGATATGGTCGAAAACTGGACTGGGTGTCCCGTTATTTCTGGGCCATGTCTATAGTGTTAGTGTTACCGTTAACTGAGCGGTTTCTTAACCTCTCGATTAGGTCGTTTCGTTACACGGAACACGGCCTTTTCGTTCCAAACTTCCAGTCAGTAGTAGTAGTAGGCCCTAGCTAGGCCTACCTAGGCCTATTGGTCATTTCGTAACGTAATAAGAAAAGTCTTGAATTAAAGTCAGAGCGCAGTATTCGCCACAGTAAATTCAGTAGTGAAAGCGTGTAACGAAACGACCAAACAATGTAACGAACTGGCTGTAACGAAAAGGCCCTGTAACGAAACGACCGTAAACCAAGTCAGTAAGCATATTTCTGTAACAACAGGCCTAGGCCTAGGCCTATAAAATTCAACATGCAATGCAACTGCAACTGCCGAGTGATAGGCAAAGGGTCATATTTTAGAATGCCCCTTAACGTTAAGGTCGACCTTAAGTCTATTAAAGCCAGACACTATAGACAGCTGGGTTATAATCGACGAGCATAGTCTCGGTCACCCAGCCGCTGTTTCGAATCTGGGGAACCGTAGCAGACCCAAAACCTCGATGCAGGATAATGCTATAATATGTGGTTCTATGGTTCTATACACTACGCACGTCTGTAGATGAGGTTGCACTATCTATTCGGCCGAACTGGGGAGTGAGTAGCGGTGCATAGTGTGCGGCTTTAAAACCATCGAGAACAATAGATTTAAGGGCTTGGCTTGTGTTAGGCTGCATATGCCTAGGCCTATTGTGAACATGCCTGTGATTATTGATTGATAGTAATGACATGAATTTATGAGGTGACTAGCCTAGCCTACTTACTGAACCACCCATTTATTGCATATGTGCAATCCAGTTTTTGTCATGTAAATGACATTGTAATAGGGCCTACATGTATTATAATCTTGATTTAAATTCGTTCACTTTCAGCCCGTGGCCAGGATTCAACTGATGAAAAATCACAAGCCAACAATGAAACTGTAAACAAAGTAGATGAACAGCATCTGCATCGAGAATGAGAATACCGGTAACTCAGCAAAGAAATTGGAATTATGCACTAATTGTTTAATTTCTTGTGATTTGAATTGATTCTGCAAATTCGGTTGATGAACTGAACAGTTGATTCTGACACTGATTCAATCATATTGGAATTGGGGAATTACATAGGTTGAACTGAAATTCTTAGTTTTTGCATCTGAAGTTTTTGATCTACAATAATGGCGGCAATCAGGCGATTCTTTGAGAAGAAAAAAATTGACATGAAGTTCAAAAAAGCTGGAGAGGGCCATTCACTCTCTGAGGAAAAGAAACCTGTGGTCCAGGCTACTACTAGCAAAGCTCCAGTGAGGGTGGTACCACAGCAGTCAGCGCAGAGAGCAGGAGAAGCTGCCTTGGCAAGATTATCTCAACCTGCCAAGTCTTCTAGGCCGAGTGAGTATCCAGTTCCAGCCTCTATGACTTGGGCATCAGTTTTATAGCCAGTAGATTATCTCCATCCACTTCAACATGTTCAAGGGATCAAGTTATTTTCAGGGCTAAATCATTCTTGTTTGTTACTTGTGATGGTAATCTTTCAGTGATAACCAAAATGTACTTTCCAGAAACTGGCAGTAATTCCACCCGAGCAGAAGTTAGGAGAGAAATGGAGAATGAGCGAAGAGCTGCTGCTCAGGCCCAGGCTATGGCTGCAGCTCTGGTTGGTCCCAAGGAGGTCAGTAGTTGGTGCTAAGGAGTCTACTGTTTGACTTCCTCAGTTGAAACTTATCTCACAGATTTTGGAACACATGTTGTCCCACGTAACTCATGGCCTGATATGTTTCACAATACAAGTGGTAGATTACTTATGACTGATCACTACTCTTTTCCAGGTTTACAATGAAAGTGCCCCTGTGCTTCAGTGCCAAGGTGTCTTCTTCAAGTGTCCTATGGTCGGTCCAGAAGTTTTGAAAAAATCTGAAATGGAGGCAAAAATCCATGAGTTCCTTCTTCTGCAACTCGCCGAGGTTCCTGACATGGCCTCAGCCCTCATGATCCACACTCTGAATAAGAACAAAGAAAAGGTCCGTGTTTGTATTGAAACGCTGTGTAAATACCTGGATAATATTGTTGCCAGCCCTGGCGAAGAAAAGTTCCGAAAGATACGTATTGGTAACAAGATCTTTCAGGAGCGTGTTGATGGGATAATGGGAACGGAAGAATTTCTTCAGTCTATTGGATTTGTGAGAAGAACTGTACCCTTTCAGGATTCTGAATGTGATTTCTATGTGATGGATGAAGAAGTAGCTAGTGATGTGGAGAAAATGAAAGCGGCTAAAGAAATTCTTGTTAATGCTGAACCCATTGTTCCGGAATTAGATCGTAGTTTGCGTGTATTTTATGCTAACAGAGCCATTCATTTAGGGGTGAGAGATCTACCTCCTGAATTTTATAACATCAGCCCTGAGGAGATGAAACGAGAGCAAGAAATTCGTACAGAGGCTGTTGAAAAATTAGGAATGCTGCGGACAAAAGCAATGAGGGAAGCTGATGAGAGGAGGGANTGGGGGGGGGGGGGTCATCTGTGTGATCAGGGATGGTTGATACATTGTATTATCATATTCAAAGAATTCACTGAGATGTAGCTATGATGTGCTCGAGTAATTATTTATATCGGTGGAATAAATTGATGTTATGGTTGGCTGAAGAATAACATGTTTTTGTTTTGTTGATAGGATCATCAGCTTGTGAACATGTGCCTCTTCTCTTCGTTCGTACCCACACTCTGCTGCTTGTGTGAATTTGCTGTCGTAGAAGACCAGGGAAGGAAATGCACATAATGCAGATGGCTCCGCTGACAGGAACCCAGATTCTTTGTTTCAATGGGGTACAGCATAGCACTGTATCCAAATGTTGGCACTGGTGCTGCTTGAAGCACTGCATCAAGACTTCAATATATGATTCTGACAGCCACCTCTGCAGGGCGAATCTACAACTAAAGAAAGGACATCACTCATATTAAAGGAAAATTTGTGTGCTTTATTTAACACATTGATTACCAGTTCATGATGTATTCTGTTATACATGTGGTTTCAATATACATGTACATGGACTAAACACAAGAAACTGGATCATTTCCAGCTAAAATTCAACTGTTCACTTGTACTTGGTAAAAATCTAAGTTGGCACTAGAACATGCCAATCAATTCTCTAGATTATTGGGCAATTTCTGAGCAATTTCTATTGTTGTACACCATTTTCAACATATCCCACTTTAGGGAAGAGGATATAACAAAGAAGCAATCAAATGAGTGGCCTTCCCCTCTCATACTACGTTCCTTGGTACCCGTAGGTGTATACTTGTCCCTGGCAAAGCTTTTTAACCAGTTATCCACCAGCATGCATGTTTTTTATCAAAATGATACGCAATGGACAGAACAAATGCTGAACAAAGGAACCGACATAAAGAGGACTTAGGTTTCACAAACCATGCAAATCTAACAAGCTTTTTATACAACTGAAAAACAATTACCCGCAAAATAAATATATAATTTTAAAATTGCTAATCACTCATAATGTGATTTCAGCTGAGCTGAGATTATATACAAGTAGAATACTATACATGCCCGTGACATAAGCAACAAGTTGCTTTTTATCAAGAGCCACCAGACTCTGAGAAACAGTCATTAGTAGGTGAAGTGTTGAAAATAGGCCTACATAAGAGAGAAAAATATACCAAATCATGACTGAACCACATGGCTTTTCAACTATTGAGCAAGAACCAACAGAGGTAATAATTTGTTAGCACAGTTTTCATGTCTAACTCAGGTCTTTTATTCCTGATGAAGTGATTTCCAAGACACGATTTTAAGCTCTCCAAATGACCCCACCTCTAAGTAGACTGGTGCCCGGTCCCAACATTGCTATGTATGGGACTGGGCACCAGTCTAATCTCTAAGTTAATGATGAACTAAATATACATGTGGTACTTTGTATATTCTTTGAACATGTACCACTTTGGCAAACTGAGAACTGTGTGGGCTATCAACAAATTGCATGCAATCAGTGGAACTAAAATTTTTTGGCATTTCTAAAAGGTTTTATCAGCAAAATCTGCATGTCCATTACATTTGTACCAGTGTGACCAGTTATCAAGTGGTCAACTCCCTTAGACAGCTGCCTGAAAAAGTTGAATGAGTCATTCTCATTCAGATATTTGTATGTATTCAATCCCTCTTGCTCTGCTCGGCGAAACATACTTGGATCAACGAAAGCCCCCGCTGCCTCACATGGACCATCTTGGCCATCAGTTCCAGCACATAGGTACTCAACATTGTAACTCTCATTCAAATGGGTCAGGGCAAAGATTTCATTCATTTCTATTCCCATTGCCAAAGCCATTTCTTGATTACGCCCACCCTTACCCTGCCCACGAACATGCACTGTAGTCTCCCCAGCACATATGATACAAATAGGGGTATCATGAGTCACTGCTTCAGCAGCCAATCTCGCCAACTCATTTGAACAGGATTTCTCAATACCAGAGGAAAACAGACTCAATTCACAACTTGTCAACTCCTTGCCAGCAGAACCTGGCACCATTTTATTCTTATGGCACAAACAAATGAACTTTGCTAACCGAGCCATCGTGATCCCAACTTTCTGAGCTTCACCATCCAAAGTGGTCGTCAAAACCATGGCTGTGTAACCTAAATCCTCAGCAGTCTTTTTTGCAGCTTTTACTGCTATGGAATTGCTACCAACTATTACATTCTGCACATGACTTAACTTCCGCTTCATTGCATCTTCCTGGGAATGTAGAAACGGCCCGTTGACAATGTTTTTGGCATGCTCATTCTGTGTCTTCAAAGTTTTCTTTATTGAAGCTGGTATGGAATCTTCTACCTTCATTGTCCTCAGTAGATCAAGGCATTGTTGGGGAGTGGATGAGTCTGGTACTGTTGCACCACTGGCTATAAGGTCCAAGGGATCACCAACCACATCTGACAGGATCAAAGAAATGACCTGCAAAATTTGAAGTGATGAAAAGATAACACATTCTTTAACTTCAACTCCCAACTGAGAGCGAGCAAAATGGCTTGGATGATAACACTGTAATCAACATGATCAAGGAAAAAAATCACAGATTCAACTTACTTTAGCAGGGTAGGCTGCCTTTGCTAGACCACCGCCCTTTACCAGACTTAGATGTTTCCTCACAGTGTTGAGTTCTTGTATAGTAGCACCATTCTTGGCCAGCATTTTGGTGACACTCGCTTTTTCTTCTAAGGTTATAGGTGGAATAGGTGCAGGCAGCAATGCAGATCCACCTCCTGAAAGACATGAAATGTTCTTTGGAATCAGGGATTTTAGCTCATCCTTATCTAGTGATAACTTGTCATCTGATCACAAAGTAGTCTCTCAGACAGCACCATTTTCTGAATAGGTCTTTAATTTTAAATTCTCGTGAATTTTGCAGAGGAACAATAATTTACCTGATATTAGTACCAGCAGTATGTCATTTTCTGTCAGTGACTGAGCTAATTTGAGGATCTTGAGGGCTGTGCTGTGTGAGTTGGCATCAGGTAGATTGTTCTTGGCACCTTCAAATATTTGGATTTTGCTTCCAAATTTAGGTAGGAACTCCCTGAAACAGAAATCTCAAAAGATATAGATTTGCTGAACCATGTAAGAACATTGGGAGGAACTGAGAGTTTGCCCTAAGGAGCTATGGCTGTCATTTTATTCTTTCTTCCCAAGTGGCATTTGGCACAAGTCCAGGGCTCTCAATGACCCGAGGTCTCGGGTCAAATACGCATAAAGTTCATAGTCTGATGCACAATAAAAACCAGCAGGAGTCAGTGTGACGCACACGAAAATTCACCCTATGTTGTGAATTGACCATGGTTGACCCCTGACTTCTGAGGGCTGACCCCAGAAAAAAAATACACAGAAGTCTCTGACCCTTCTACTGAAAACTCCAATGAGAGCCCTGCAACTATCAACATCAGCCAAAGTACATGTAAATGATTATCAATCAGCCTGGAAGATTCAGATGCTGTGAGAGAAACTAAATTATTGACTCACTCTTTCCCACACTGAAGGAATGTCTCTTGTATACCCAAAGGAACACTAGCAACTCCCTGGACAATGTGCTCACTCAATATGTCATCTACAGCACAACACATGCCGATCACAGCTTTACCAAAGGCCACAACATGGACATTATTTTTGAGTGGGTACTCGTGATCCTTCACATGGAGCACATCATCTTGAATCTTCATATTCTGGATCACCATCTGCTTAGGCAAGACAGACTTGACACCACTTTCAAAAATGACTTGGCAATGTTTCTTCAAATTTTCGTCTGGCATAATTCTCGATAGGAGGGAAGATATTCCTGTTGTTGATGTTGGCCACACAGTGGCGGCATATCCTCTTTGAAGAATACAGGGTGGAAGCAGGAGCCGTTTACGCAGTGCAGCTAGGCCTAACATGTTGAGCAGCATTACAGGCGTTGAGTTGGCAACCAGACCACTTCAACTTCAAATAACTGCAAATCATCATTTAATCTGTTATCATTTAATCTGAAAGCAAAGGAGAGGAAAGTTATAGAGTTAGGGCATTCTGATGGCTTTTAGAACTAGGTTCTAGGTTTACATGGTTTTTTAGGCCTAGGCTAGGCCTACCGGTAGGTCTAGCCGGCCTACCAAGGCTTTAGCCTCATAGCCTGCCCTAATACATGTCATCATGGTCATAGGCCTATGGTTATGGTATGCCTGCTGCCCTAGCTAGGCCTAGCCTGTCATAACATGGCTGGGGCTGGGGCCTAGGATAGGTAGGTAGGAATGCTAGGCCCTATTGCTAGGTAGGGCATGGAGGTATAAAATAAGAATATTAGGCCTAGGCCTAGCTACCTCCATGACCTCCATCCATGGCTGAACTCAGCATGCTCAGATTCAGAACTGAACAAACTCATAACCATGCTAACAAACCCAACTTTGTAGGCTAATTTGACATGTATAGGCCTACCTCTGTAGGCTTATATATTCACGGATAAAAAAGTTATCAATGCTTACCTACGTCAGTGTAAAATCCCAACATTAAACATGTTAAATGACTTTTGGATCCTGCAATGTCCTGAAAATCTTCCAGTCTCCCTGCAAAGGTCACAGAGGTCAAGGGCATTGGCAGTTGGGTGCATCATCGTGGAAGCCAAACTACACAAACTTAATTAATGACGTCATCACAAAAGGGTGTTCGGGCACATGGAGCGCCAATGCGGTGTCAATCTGAACGTCAGAGAACGATTCGTGCCAACATCGTAACTCTGACGTATATCGGACAGCGCCATATTGCTCCGGGATCTACTTCTTCGGTCATGCTCGACAAGACTGTTCAACAATCTGAACGTCAGAGAACGATTCGTGCCAACATCGTAACTCTGACGTATATCGGACAGCGCCATATTGCTCCGTGAACTACTTTGATGAAGATCGGTTCGACAAGACTGTTCAAACTACCTATTTGAATGATCTTAGTCACCAATTAGGCATTGTGAATGTTGCTACATATAGAAAAATGAGTTGAAGCATGTTACCTTACCTGATGAAGGGTTAGTCACGCTAT
>NMRB01002814.1:61592-75785 GCA_002633025.1 Notospermus geniculatus
ACCCCCCCCCCCCCCCCCCCAGTAAATCCTACTGAACATTTACATTTAAATCCATTCCTGAACCATACCTCTGTAGAGAAGTGGTTTTCCATCTACACTGAAACCAGAAACTTCTACAGCAAATCTGCTTAATACTCCATTTCTGCATCAATGTCACCCATGTATTCACATATGGAATCAAAATCTAATTTCAATGCCTTGTCCCTGTCACTAAGTAATTGTACTGTAGCTGCACAGTCTTTCTTGTCCTTGTCAATCACCTCTGCAAGCTGTCCACAATATTTCCCCTTAACTATGACCACATATGAAGGATTTGACCTCGGGATTATTGTTTCCAACATAGATTGTGAAAGTCCCTCAAGTAATTTTCCATCGTCTGTTTTGCAGAGACAGTTCTTTTCTCCCATTACATCAACAACCACAACCTGAAATAGAGAAACCAGAGATAAGCTAGATGTAGATGCTCAAAGAGAGCCGGCATTCACAAGTTTATCTTTGACCTTGGGTACTTGACTCCGTAAGGTGCACTGACAGTTCACATGTAGTCTAGCGTCACAAAATCAATGTTAGCATAAGAGACATTCACGCATGTGCCAACATGTACCTTTTCTTTGTAGTATTTGCCCTTGTGATACTTCTTGTCCACAATTCTGACACGACATTGTGGCCGTATCCATAGACGAGAAGAACTTGATATCGATATGTCTTGCGATTTATTGCTGGAAATGAATGAACAATAGTAATAGGTCAAGTTGAAGTTCTATACACCATCAATAAATGCTTTACTTCAAGTATGAACTGTGTTGTATTGTATTGTGCAACGATACAAATCACCATGGCTCACTGTCCCATGCAGACTGAAGAACCAGGGATGATTAATCCCATCTGGCCTGGGATTCGAATCCAGGACCTGCTGCTTGCAAAGTAGACATGATAACCACTAGGCTATCAAGACTCCTCAACAAGTGTTCAGCACTCTCAGAGGACAGAAAAAGTCTCACCTGACTTCATGTCTTTTGTCTTCTTTTCTATGAGAATTTCTCTCCTTATCTCTTCTTTCATAATCCCTCTCTTGGTCTCGATATCGATTTTTATCCCTTTCCCCATCCCTGTCTCTTCTCCTTTCTTTATCTCGATCTTTTCTGTAGTCCGATTTGGTCCTCTCAGAATCTCTTTCACCACAACTGTCTGATTTTCTATTTCTAAGGTCTCTGTCACGTGATCGTGACCGATGCCTAGAGTCTTCTTTCTCAGAGCCGTTAGCATGACGAGTCCTTTGTTTCTCTTCTTGTTCTTTATACCTGTCTACTTTACTTTTGTTGAGGTATTTGGAATTTTTATCATACTCTTTCTTGGCAACTAAACGCACAGCAAATTGTAAGAGATTGACTGTCTCACCCCCAATTGTCAATTTCACCATTACACGTGCATTGTCCTCATCAATGGCAATAATCTGGAAAAAGCAATAACAAGAAGTCAAATTAAATGTAGAAGTATAACTAGGGTATGTCAGTGGATATACTTGAAGTAAATTAAACGGAGGAAAGAAATTACAGAAATTCCTTTCTATCAAAACTACCGGTACTTGGCTTTTTTCAGCAACGTCACACTTGCAAATTTCTTAACAGTAGTTTACCTCTCCATAGAGTTCCTTATGATGTCCTCGTAGCACCTGGCAGTAAGAGCCCTTCTTCATTTCCAAATCCTCCTCATCTTCATTTTTGCTTGTATCTTTGTCACTTTTCTTTGTATTGTTTCTGTCAGCACCAAGACCAAGGCCCTTTGGTCGCAGTCCGGGCTCAATTTGATCAACTAACCTGAAATGCCAATCAATACTTTTATATCAAGAGCAGAACCTAACACACTAAATACTGATATATAAATCTGCAATTTCCTGTCCATACTGCTGTTCTGGCAATTTGCCACTGAGTGGTCCCATTTAAGAGTCGCCTCACACACTGTACAAGCTGAATATAACTTGGGAGGGTACCGTACTGTAGGTGTGATTCTCTTGATTAGGAGCTTACTTTTTATCTTTACCGATGCCTTCACCATCTTTCCAACCCATTCCTCGTAACATTGCAAATCCAAATGCTTCAACAGGGACAGCATCGTAGTCTGTTTCCTCAGGCTGAAAAGGATAAAACTGACATCACAGGATGTCTAAACAATGCATCGTTGCAAGTCAACAGGTGGATAATTGAGTCAATTTACTTTTGAGTCGCTTAATTTGAATTAGTGACATTGATTGAGTACAATAAGAGTACAATATATATGATCCTGAATAATGAAGCATACCCCATCAGGACGTAAAGAGACATCCAACTTCTCATCAGTTTCATATCCTTCTGGAACCTTATTCTGCATGAGTATGGGAATGGACAACTTAGAATAGCCAGGATCACCTCTTTCTTCCCAGTCTTCATTCTGCTTGCTAGCATCTGAAATCAGTTTTGTGATATTTTCATTTCATTACTCTTTCACTTTTGACATAACGGATCACGTGGATTATGTGAGGAGATAAGGAATGCAACAAAAAATTGTAGTGTTTCTGAAAGAAAGCAAAAATGTATCAATCCTACCTGATTTTAGTTCTTTGATTGCCAGAGAATCAATATCTTCCTTCTCGTCTTCAGCACTTCTTTCCGTGTCCCCCTTATCTTCTTCTTTCTTTGAAATGTCTGATTTGGTTTTCCTTGCAAACTTATCATCGACTTTGTCCTGCCACCGATTTTTGTCAATTAATGGTATCACAAGAGTTTTCTTGAGATCCTCATCTTCTTGGTGAGAACTGCAAAAACAGAACATGCAACAACAGGGATAGAGTGAAGAATTAAATGGTCTGCCTAGTCAATGATCATCATTCCAATGCCAGATTCTAATCAATTGTGAATACTGCTTTTAGAATACCCATACAAATATTAAAGGTTAGCATAGGCCTAGTACATAATGCCTCTATACAGTTTGTTATACATTTCACCACATGGTGGCGCTCATCTGGTTTACAAAGTTGTCAAGTCAAAGGGATTTACTGCAATATTCGTACCTTTTGAGCTCTCGCCCATCAAATGATGCAACAAAAGCTGTGTCATTATTATCTTCTTTTACATTTTCGGCAATGACACTTGCTTCGAGCTTCTTGGGGGCCAAGCTTTTGCCAAACGTGAAGGTAAATTTGCTCGAAGGCTCATCCGCTGCCGCCATGATTTTATTGTGCAAATCGGGCGAACGTAAATGCTGCGTTGCTCCGTGACGTCACCATCCGTAAATTCCAGGCCAGGGGCTGTTATGTCAGAGGGAGTTCTTTGGATGTGTAGTTGGTTGTTGCTTGGAGGAATTATAATTCCTCCAAGGTTGTTGTGTGGGCGATTAGCCTGTAAGGCTATTCACAAATGATTTGGGCGTTATAGAATAAAAAACTTTACAAAATACTGTCGAGTCATGGTGTGATCCCGGGATGATGCGATTCTCACCTCCCACTTAGCAATGTAGATAGAACAGCCACATTTATGAACAATACAATTACGTCAGAGATATCGGATTCCCGGGAATCCCCACATAGAGATAAAGTGGGAAATCCCCAATCACCAAATCACTTCCTGGTTGTCATGTTGAAGGAGTTGCATGATTTAAAGTCTTGATCCATTGCCTTTCTCGTATTCTTGCTCTTGATTGTACTGCTCTTATAACTTAGTAAACAACACGGTACAGTGTGTATGATGGGTGATCAGTTTCATTCTTCTTTTCACTCTAGAAAGAAGAAGGGAAGTGAGAACTTCTGATCTGGTGAAGCCCCACCACTCTCTACTGTGTTGGCTAGTCACTTAATCAGTCAGTGAGTGATAGTTGAGTGTTCTCTTCCTGTGCCTGGACTAGTTCAAGAATGACATGACAGCATCATGTTCAGGGCTCAGTCACAGACCCCCACCAGAGACACATACGTGAGAATGTTGAAGTATTCTGTCACTCATGAATTGAGTAGACATTTAGATCCTTCAGATAACTGGAAAATTGTGGCGGATAATTTGTGTATGCCTCCTGATTACACAGTAAAACGGTACAATGCTCGTGATATTTTGTAAGTTCATGCATTTTTATTTTCGACATTTTGCAATTTTTACATTGAATACAGTGAGGATGATTTACAGTTTTGCAGCAGTGTAGGCCTTTTTGCACCACACTCCATGCAGTAAGCAAGTGGAGGTGGTTGGCAGGCCTACCAAATATTTCTGGCAATCTTTTATTCTCTTTCCTTTAATCTATATACACTTGTGAATTTTTTCTTTTTTTCAGGGCTATGAATGAAGTGAAACACCGTGGCAGTTGTACAGAAGCCTTGCTCCTTGACTGGGGAACTCTTAATAGCACAGTTGGAGCTTTTATAGATGCCTTAGTTGTGTCTAGGCAATATGCTGCAGCAGATTACTTATGTATGGACATACTAAAAGGTAACTTCAGCTTAAAACTGAGTGTCTTTGTTCATTGACAGATTCACATTGATGCATCGTCCAGTGGGTGGCTGTCAAGGTCTTGGATGGGTGTTGAAGTGTTTGTTGATGTGTCAGTGATGATTATTACATGCTTTTTGCTTTCTTTTTCAGGTGGTCGTGCTCCGAGACTTCCAGGAGATGAGGATAGTGAAGAAACTGAATTAGTTAATCGTAAGTTTGTGAGTGGTTGTCATACATTTGTGATCTGAGCCACCACAGTGTAAATTTGTCATGCCCCTGAAACATTTTTGACAATCAGGCTGATATATTGTACATGTCATAATGTGGTTCCTCCCACAACCATTTGCATTCACTTCCATGTGAGGAAATAGAGTATTTAGTCCCATAGATACAGCACCACCTGTAACATTCAGCAGCATTTCATTGAATCTCTGAGTGTTGTTATTACAGGGATGTTGGCCGAACGTTCAACTGGTTCCTCAAGAAATGTCCCTGCTGAAGGAATAGACCCACAGCCTGATGCTGACTTGAATGATACTAGAAATGCAACAGACCCTGTCATACAAAGGATATCAATACCACCTAGTCTAGGTGAGCGTGATGTTTGCAGGAAGACCGACTCAGGAAGCAAACTTCATTTCCTATGTATTAAAACAAATTCACAAGCGAGCAATTTCATGAATAAATATCTGTCACTTAGTTAAAATATTGACTCCAGAGATATTGATTGCCAATGCTTCTTCTGCAGAAACAAGGTATACAGTGTTCCCATACAGCGAGATTGAAGCCATTACAGATAATTTCAACATAAATCCTAAAACTCAAGGTGGGAATTTCATTGGGAAAGGAGGTTTTGGAACTGTGTTTTATGGTAAGTACACGTACATGTAGATGTACTGGTGTACAGAAGCCATGCTCATGATTTCATCATCGTTAAATAGTTGAAGTCATCTTTAAGTTGTTTCTATTCATGTGTTCACAGGTAAAGTCCAACCCTCTGGGGAGGAGATTGCTGTCAAACGATTGGATGCACATGACACCGTCGCAAAACAATTTGACACAGAAATAAAAACAATGTTGAGGTAAGTGAATGAACGTCACCTGTAAACATGTATGGGATTCAGGCATCAAAAAGAATAGGTGATCTCAATCATGGCATCATCAAGTAAACCGATGAGCTCAGTTGCATTTATTTGGAAGCTGTGCAGAAAATCTGCTACAGAGGTAGATTCCTTGCTCCAGAAAACCTCACCAAAGTTTTTATCTTCCATTTAGGTTCCATCATGAAAATATACTCAGGATCGTAGGATTCTCATCAGATGGCCCATTGCTCTGTTTACTTTATGAATACATGAGACAGGGATCACTAGAAGACAGACTTGCTCGTAAGGTAGGAACTAGTTTGTACTTTTTCGCATTCACAATTTTATTGTAATGACGTAGGGAAACCTGGGATTCCTTACTTGCATGGGAGTGTGCTTCTCCCTCTTGATATTCTTTGGGCAAGGCAGGCATGTATGTGGAGATAATTGCTATACAGTCTTGTTCTTTTTTTTGCGATACCACAGGATGGAACACCCACCTTGACTATAA
Organism: Notospermus geniculatus; assembly: GCA_002633025.1. Taxonomy (NCBI): domain Eukaryota; kingdom Metazoa; phylum Nemertea; class Pilidiophora; order Heteronemertea; family Lineidae; genus Notospermus; species Notospermus geniculatus. Next base: position 67,637 of record NMRB01002814.1, read on the forward strand.
TGCAGAGGGTGGACATCGCAAAAGGAACTGCTAATGGTATTGCATATCTTCATTCTGCATTTGATGAACCAATGGTTCACAGAGACATCAAAAGGTAAACGTGGACAATTGCGAATATGCTACAAGTAATCCTCAAAAATATGGCTGATGTTGACTTTGCTACATGTTATTGCAACTGACCCAGAATGGTAGCAAGGCTTGGCTTTATATTTTCTGTGATGTCTTTTGAAACATGGCTCGGCTCTGCTGGCTTGGAAGATGTGACTGAACACTGAATGACACAGACAGTGTAAGTACCGGTATCGAAAGAGCTATTCTTTTAGTATTTTCATGACTATCGTTTCAGTGCTAATGTGTTACTCAATGATAATCTCCAGCCGAAGGTAGCAGATTTTGGTTTTGCGAGAGTGGGTGGTCATGGGAATCGGACGACAACAATAGTGATGACACAAACTGTGATTGGTACAGGAGCATACATGGCCCCGGAGGCTGTTTCAAAGAGAGATGTTTCAGTCAAGCTTGATACATACAGCTATGGGATTGTGAGTGACATTCTTCTTATCATATATTCTGCTGGTATTTTGAGATTTCCACGTCTGTCATGTAAATACCAACAATACCTGTACGTGTACCGGTACATGTTTTTCTTTTCAGATTCTACTGGAGCTGTTATCCAGTCTACCTGCATATGATCCAGATCGAAAAGAATCATCATTGGTAGGTTGAACCGTTAAGTTGAAACTTTCTGAGAAAAGTATGAAGAACTTTGGTATTGAGCTATGAGCACAGACAAGGCCTATGGGTTTCTCTCATTGGCTATGCCCCTTCTTGTAGCACATACATATTCATAAAGATCTTTGGGGCGAGTTGTACAAATCGGCCTTCGTTTTCACTGACTCTGTTATTATCAAGAAAAATAGTGATTTCATGACAGCATGATCTGGGTTTAAAGTGAACATGCTGACTAAAGTTCTCTAAAGTAACTTGCTTGTTTCCAGCGTGAACATATATTGGAGGATGAAGACGATCACCCAATCACCGCGTGGGCAGACCCTGATGCAGGAGAATGGAATGAGAGTCTGGTTCAAGAGATTTACACAATTGCTGAGCAATGCCTTGAGTTCAGAAAAAAGAAGAGACCAACTATGATACAGGCAAGTTGTGACACAACTGATCTAAATTTTTGAAGCATTCCTGCTCTCGTTCCTTCAAACTTAGACGTCAGATTTGAACCGAATGATCTAAAATTGTTTAGGTGCACTCGCAAATTTTGAAATGTTAAGCACAAAATGTAGTTTTGTTTCAGCTTTGACATTCATATAATGGAATGTACTCCAATTGTTTTTTGCAGATTTTGCCAGATATACAGAATTTAATGCTGCCTCCAGAATTATAAGTTGGTTTCCCACCAGAACGAAGGACTGGTCATGTTATTTGATGAAATTGAGGCTGTGGCCAACCCGCTTTAAAGACGTCTCCATAATATTGAGGACGGGGATAGCCTACAGTTAAAATCAGTCTTGCTTCTCAGGCACCACCTATATTGAGTCTGGGGCATGGTACCGGTGCCGTACACAGATATTGAAGCTGTGAAATTTGATGAAGGTGATAGATGTACCGGTAGTGCATCTTTAAAATATTCCTTAAGTTGTTATCGTAATAAAATCAATTTGTACAAATAACAAGCATGATTTTCTCTTATATTTGACAGCATCTGAGATATGAAATACATCTTGATAGATGAACTTGTGCAGCTGTTTATCTGAACGTAGCCTTGACGATGTACGGGTGGCATACCCCAAACCATACAAGAAATGTACGAAGACAATAATTGATTTCTAACATTGGTCTTTATTCTTCTAAAATCCATATGAACTGGAACAGCTAAAATGTACAGTTTGAATTGTGAACAAAGAGTATTCAGACATTTTCTCTCATACATTGCATTGGAAATGTACAGGTATACCTGAGACTTTGAAGATTACAAATCTCTACAATCTTCTATTCTAAATTGTGTTGAATGCCTAGTTCCAATTTACAACATCCATGCCAATAGTTGTCTACTGTAACCATGGTAACCTAGTCTATGATGTTATTGTTTACGGGAATGCCATTAGTCTCTCCTGTCAGTGTCATCTTATGTTCCTATTATTCCAGCATTTCATCCTCGAGAGATTGTTCGTAACTGGAAGAGATGAAAATTTTACATCAGATATGTAAGGAGTAAGAGGTCTTGGTTCAAAATAGTTTGAAATTTTCAGCAACATGTAAATCTCCAAATCTAAAACCAATTTGTAATATTGAGCGAATAGATCACTCTATCATAAGTTACATTGAAGTCATGGCACCTATTTCCATGTCAAGTGATGTGACTCATTCGAGGGGTTAAATTTGACGTACGTAATTTATGCAAGTTCAGGCAAGAGGCATATGTGGGATGAACTTGGTACAGAGATACCAGAAATCACTTTTGATGAGCTCTCTGGCAGTTCAAGAGATGGGGGGGGGGGGCTGTTCATACCAACAGTAGACTTTGTACAGTAGACCCTGAGACAACTTGAAAACCAAGCATGAACAGCAGGTCTGAACCTCAGATATGCCAGGCACCAATACTTCCACTGTGCCATTCTGAAACCCCTGTGTTGCCGCCTACCTTGAGATGAGGTTGCTCTTTACTATGCATAGACCCTATAGCTACGTCTACACGGAGCATTTTAGCTCCAGTTAACCGTCTACACGGGGCCTTGTCTCGAGACAACTGTCGTGTAGACGCGCTCGCCTGTCTGTCTCGGGACAAAGGCCTATATTGGTTCCGTATTTATCAATGTGTGCATTGATAAATACGGCATGAATGATGTAATGGAGTGGACGTCACATGAGGCGTAGTGTTGAAAACACCGTCACGTCATGCATCCGTGTAGACGCTCCGTTTCTTGTCTCGGGTTATTTTGTCTCGAGACAAAGTTGACCCGAGACAAATTAGTCTCTCGTGTAGACGTAGCTTATAATGTAGCCAACGTGTGCTACACAAGTAACAATGGATGTGCCGATATCTGCAGATCGATATGGGAGCAGATTCTCCCATTGGTGATGAACAGAAAGAAAAGCACTACAAGCCAGATCCACGCACCCTGGGTTAATGAACTCAAAGTAGTCACATATAGGAAGAGCTTGCACTTACTGAAATACTACACTATTGCAGTGCATAAGACCTTTGCACAAAGCAAAAAAAACATCAAAAGCTGTGCACACTGTTCTAAAGTGTAATCACCACCATTTAATGAAGTCATCTGATAACTTCTCGTCAACTAAGAATGCAAAGATTAGGGCCTGTGCCTTTACCATTATGGGGACAACGATAATGCTGGAAATTTCTGGTTTAGTTAAATGAATTGGGCAGTGGTAGAAGTATTGAAAGAGGAAGATGGTCAACTATGATAGTCTGATTTTGAGCTCTGAAAGAATTTCAAGCAATAACGGCATGTAACGGGTCAGAGGGAGGATGTTGGGATGATTCTGTTAGGAGCAGCAGGAAGTAGTGAGGTATTAAGGGACACCTCATTGAGTCCCAGCATCATATTTGACAACATTTAGCTAGGTACGTGCCGTGAGGATCAAAATTACAAAATGAAGTGTAATATTCACTGCACTGGGATTCAATGAGTTTGCATGATGAGAATTATGCAGTCAGTACCAAGCCCAAGTATTAGAGATGTGACACACACTATGTATTCTCTGTGCATGTTAAGCAGTCACCATTAATCACCCTGGAGAAGTGACCATAACCATGATTGTTGGAGAACTGTGTGAGAGGTTAAGGAAGGCATAAGTGACTCGTAATCTGTTTACTCTGATGACTAGGTTATCACAATTATGATGGACCACAATTCGTTTAGGTCTGAATAGTACGAATACCATGTCTGGCATTGTTGCCTTCAAATATTTGGCCAAAGAATTTCCATTGCAACAGAATTTTCACCTTGTTGCAAATACTTTCGCAACAACATAAATTCAGTTGCCCATCTGCACACACCTATCATCAGGAATACTATTACTGAGCCACCTTACCCTAAGGCACAAATCAGTGAGGTAAAAACAATGACTGGGGTGAAATTCAGTTTCCAGCCACTCCATGCAAGAAAACACCAAGCGGTGTGCATGTGTGGGACAGTTTTACATGCTGTAACAAACTAGGAATCAAAATTGGAGTGTGCCATATTGGAGGACCAAAAAACTGTGACATCAGAAGATCAACATCACCAATCTGTCATGTTGGACGATTCAAACACCACAAGACCCTCCATGGCCTTCATTTGTTATAAGGTCATCAGCGCTGCTTTGATTCCATGCTCAATGCGGCCATCTATGGCTGCAGTGACACAACAAGTACAATAAGAAATCTTGTCCCCGAGCACTGTTTGAACACTCATTCACATGTGCCTTGAAGAATAAAGAAACCATTCACTCCTCCAGGGTGACACTGAGAATGACATGCATAAGTATGTGTACATACTCATCAGTCAAATGAGGCGGAACTGTAGCCAGAGCTTCCTCTGAACTTCTGTCCTCGCTCAGACTCTGAAATGAAATAGGATTATTAAGGGTGGGTCTACTGTACAAGGCTGGGTTGTGGGTATGGTTCAGCTTGGTGTCGGGTGCTGGTCATTTCTTTGTATCTGGTGGCTGGGTAACCGGCGCATAGCCTGTTAAGTGCCTTGCCTGAGGATGGGAGTGAATGCATTTGAGAGAAACATACTCGTCAGGCAAATGTGCTGGAACTGTTAATAAAGCTTCTTCTGCACTTCTGCTCACCTCTACCTTCTGAAATGAAACAGGGCAAATTACTAACAAGAGTTTGCAGCTCTAACTGTGATCTGCATGGTTCCTCATATGGGATGGCTAATCAGCTGGCTGCTTGTGCAGGCAACTTAAATCTTCTCCTTCTGTCCTTGTCCTGGGTCAATCCAAAGTCTATAGCTGGTGTTGGCACAGTATGACCCTGGCTCCCAGGATCATCAGACTGTGCAAAGGTTCTGTTCCAGACAATGGTATTACAAGATATCACTTGCATCTTCATGTTGATTTGTAAGCTTCTGGTTATCCCAAGGAGAAGAATGATGTACAACTACAGAGTACTGACCATTTATTATCAACAAATAAGTACAGATCTATCACAATGACAAAATGGACTGATTGTTTAAATAATGTAAATAAAAACACAATGTACATGTAAATTACCGGTAGATGATTCTAAAAGACAAATCACAAAAAATGGCCTGGACACAATTGAAAAATCTAGTTTCATACTGTACTCTAAATGAAACAATGGCACACAATAAATACACACTGACCCTTTACAATCTGACAAATTCTGTGAAGTTCAAAATTTCACACTTCACCAACTTCATTGAAATGCCCACACTCCTCCGGAGTGCCGTGTTCTCCCCCATTTTATGATGCTAAGGTGAAACCCACTGACCTCTGCGTATATGAGATTGTGAAATGTCTTCAGTGAAATGGCCAATGACTTTGTGTTAGAGCCAGCTCCTTACTCAATGGGATAAGGCTTGGTAGAAACAAGAATCAGAATGTACCTATCCTAGATTACAATGGTGAAAACTGTTATGATACTGATTGCCAGATATTTCCTTTTTATTCAAAATTGATATTCATTGCACACATAAAGCACCACATTACATGAATGCACAAATGCAAATAATTTAATCTTACTGATCCTCAATATCGAATCTCAAGTGATAGAGGGATTCTCTGTCACTCTTATCACGTCTGACTCAGACAGTGTATGCAAACATCCTTTGAGAACTTTGCCTTTTCTCTAGGGTCAAACTTCATCACGAACTTTCTGACCAAAACAGGAAACAAAAACTTGATGAACTCCTCCTCTAATAGCCAACCCATGCCACCAATTAGAGGAGACATGTAAATGGGTCAGACTGGGATTGAACCTGGAACCTTAAGGTGACAGGCTCTCATGTTTCCACTGCACCACACTGACAGGTCATCTTACCTGCCCTCCCTTCACCCACTTGCCTGTAAATACATGTACATCATGTCAACTAAAAATTTCAACATGTAGTCATGGTTAGTCATTGTTTGAAGATGGCACCCATTTCAAAAAACAAGTCCCTCTCTCCTCTTGCCTGTATCCATGAGCATTGAGAGCAGAAGAATGTACCAGTATGTGTACACAAGCCATTGGGGATCCGATGATGCCTTGGTAATCCAGCTATTTGGAATTTAAGCACAGAGTTTGGGAGCAGGTCCAGGAAGTAGGCTACAGAGGATATATACACACACTCCCTCGGGTAAATGTCATGGCATAAGGAAGGGAGACTAGCGTTAGTGGCCCAATCCCTTGTTCTGGTGATGCTAAGCAAGGAATCCAGCTGCAGAAGTGCGAGGAGTAGTTCCATGCGACACATTCCGCAAGGCTGTGGCAACGGGGCAGGAGACAAGCGACGTAAGAACCAGTAGTGCTAGATCCAGTCGCACTAGAAGAGAAGAGAGAGACAGTCAGTGTTAGGCTGGTTGAAGGTAAAGCCATTATGTGGACGGGGAGGGCAGTGACAACATTGTGACAGTGAAACGTGACACACTAAGAATCACAATTTACTTCATTAGTGACAAAGATCAGTATTGTATGGTTAGAATGGCACTAGCAGAATGGCATGATGTGTATGAATTGCATATCTTACAAGATGGGGAGGACATGTGGAATAAAAATAAAGCTGAGTCGTTTGGTTACCAGAGTTAGCAGAGCAATTATCAAACCCAAACCAGACATCTTAAGCCAGGTTACAGATAAGGCGATATTTTCCATGTAAGACATGGACACGTCACTTTTTTGACCAGCAAAAACCAGAAACTCTTTCATCTCAGTAGATATACTGATTGGATCTAACATAACAAATCAAATCAAGAGAACAACTTTTTGAGTCAATATCACGGTTTTAATAATGTGGCACATCATGTTAATTTCCAAGTAATATACAAATGCACAACTTGCCAGAATTTGGCAAAACTTTACTACTAACACATGCAAAATGGTATCTACACAAGCAACTTTTATATCAAATTGCCCATTGACATAAAATTATGATTGTCAATCAACTAGAACAACACCAAGTCTTATTGTCTTAACATAGTGATTAAAATTTGAAACATCCCTTGTCGCTTCCTTCATTTCAAGCTGGAAGCATGGAAGGTTGATCGTTATGAATAGATTTTCAAAACACCTGAAATGCTTGTCACGGTCTTCTTAACCACAATCTTTTGTACGGGGGTACGGTAAGGAATAATCAAGCTGCCCCCACTCACAAAGTATTCACGCCTGCATAGAAATCCACATTGCGTATGTCTTAAGCTTGTGTTGTAAATCACAAACTGTGCTGTGTGTGATCAAGGGAGCAAATTCACTGCCTGAAGTTTGACATGTAGTTTTCTCTCAAAACTTAGAAACAACACAGTGTATAAAGGGAAATTGGAATGTGACAACAATGACTAAACCAAGATAAATTTACACTTTATATGGCAAACTTAAGAAATTATTGGAAAACAAAGCACCTGAGGATCAATTAAAGAGCACATTAATGAATATCTACTGATTTTAACATAAACAAGTTGAGATGCATGCAGACTTGGTCAATAATCACGATGAAAATACAGAATGTATGGAACTAAATAAAACATGCATCTTTTCTATGCATTGATTACACAGTACCACGCCCAAAACTACTGTATACTTGTCAAATAGATTGGAACTAATTCCTTCAGAATAACCAAAAGATTCTCCAAACAAAGAAGGCACCTTTTACATGACACAGCAGTACTCCTTCGAAGAAAGGCAAACCTGCTTCATACAGCACGTAAGAGCCACCTCAGCCTGACACACAGCACTAATACCAAGATGGTAACTAATGATAAATGAATAAATATTTCACAAAAACAGATTGTCAGTCGAGTCCGAGTTCAAACATTTGACAATGCTTATAGCTTTTTCACAACCACTGAGCAAAGGAGATCAAAAACTGTGAGGTATCACAACCAAAGCATATACCTTGGTCACGGTAGGTGAACACCTTTCAGAATCTCACAATGAAACAATGAAGAAGAGTGGTGGGAGATCTTC
>NMRB01002815.1:14332-30833 GCA_002633025.1 Notospermus geniculatus
AAACACCACAGCGCCGCAGTATGGTGGTCTACAGAAGTGCAAACGCCCTTCGAAACACCTCCAGAACATGATAGACCACCAGCGTATTTGGTGGCGCCACTGTATTCAATCTCAGGCTTTCTATCGAGACACATCAAGAGATAGTGTCCAAGTGACAGAGCCTGGGTAGAGTTAGTACAATCCGTAGGAACTTGAGCATGAGGTTGGCCAGGGTTCTTTAGTGCTTGCGCGCAGTTAAAATATGTGGTACAATGGCAATAACTTCGGCATCAACAAATAATACACCACTCGTCTGAGTTTCAGAAACTCAATTTGGTATAATTGCAAACATGTTGCACATAAATCTTATCTTATTTCTTTTGCCACAGTTTTGTTATTTGAATATATTTTCACAGAAACGCAATGTACATGATATGAGCAATAATGCATACATGACTCGGGCGATGTGTGTGTATTTGGAGAAAGAATATTTAATTGATTGCGGTAATTATGACCAAAGGGATAAAATAAGAATTATCCTCAACCTATACATAATGACATCTATTGACGTTGATAAACGCCAAATGAGTGTTGTATTGTTTTTGAATGCATAAATGTTTTCAACTGGTGCTTTGGTAACACCATAAATGTCAGCAAGACGTGAATACTATAGAATAGTGACCGACTTTACTCTCTGGTTCGGTAAGAACCTAATGCCTTCGACCTGCAGAAGTCACTGGATGCCATGTCTTGATGTTGCTCTATTGACTGATTCAGGGTGAATACAGTGGCGCCACCAAATAGCCTGGTAGTCTATCATGTTTCGGAGGTGTTTTGGAAGTGCCTTATGGTCGTTTGCATTTCGCTTGACCACCACCGTGGCGTGGTGGTCTTTTTTAGTGCTCGGATCTCCAGTTTTTGTTCATGCAGTTCAGCTTTAATCAGCCAATAGACAGATCCCAGGTTGACCAATTTGAGTCTGATCTGCGCATATCCGGTTTCGAAAACGAGGTCAACAATGCCAAACAAAGAAGTGAGAACAGACGAAGAATGGAGATGTGGCTGTGAAAAATATGCCTAAAAAAGAAGTGATATAGGAAGATAAAGCTAATAATTTCAATATTCGGTGAGTTCAATCATTATAGACTTCCCAGATTGATACTTTTGTCACGTATTTCAATTACCAAGCTGTTTTACGGGCCATTTTTGAAACGGCTTTCTGTCCATTCGTTCAATCGAAAAGCACACGCCATGCACACGCGATGTACATGCATTGCACTGCATAGCCAGCCTGTGAGCATTACACTTTTGCTAAGACGCTGTGTAATGGACAGTCTGACGAATTGACAATGTCTGAGAGCCCTGGCTGAAATAATAGGAGGCCAAATAGGACTAGGCAACTGGTTGGTTAGGTATTTTTTATTAAGAAACGGGCATGTTTTCAGCCGTGTCAACTGCAAGGCTCCATAAACTGAAATGCCTGCGGAAAGTATGCTGGCATTAGGTTGTAGTAGGGAAAAGCATCAACTTTAAAACTGGCGCGAGATCTTAATTTTTTTGTATCTTCGTTTTATTTGTAGTTGACTGACAAAATGGTGCTCACTGAAGATGACATACCTGGTGCAAAGCAGAACACTACTGTCGAAGAGTTACAGAAATTGCGTGTCGCCGAGCTCAAGTTTTGGCTACAGTGCCGTGGGGATCCCTGCAAGGGTTTGAAGAACAAAGCTTCTATCATTGAGCAGTAAGTATGGTATGCTGCACCCAGATGTTAACACTTTCACGCCCAAGACCGTGATATCACGGTATCAGTTAGATGGCCGACACCACCACATTCTTTTGCTCATAACTCAGTTATTATTGGTCCATTGAGCTGAAATGAGGTGCAAATGAAAGGGAATTAAATTCTACATAAGTTGAGCCCTTTTTCCCACGCCTTTGCCGAACATACACACGTGTGCTACCGCCCCCTCTCTTAACCGCGGATTTAGCGATATTTTTTTCAAAAATCGCGAAAAAATACTTCCAAATCGGTTGTGTCGCTGGGACTGACGTTGTTGGAAAGGGCTTTTGCCGCACTATCGGCCTACATGTCCAGTTTGCACGCCACACCACCGAGAAATATTTGGCAAATTTATTTGTACGTCAGTGTGCTTAAAACTGGCCCTGTCGAATGGCAGTGCTGGCCATTTCAAAACGCGAGTGTGCGAGAACGCCGCGTCGCAGGCGCTTCATTGACGAATGAAATAACCAGCGTGGTCTTGCCTATTCACAGTTAAAAAACGGCCTCGAAATCATGCAAGGTTAAGGAGTACGAGCAAAATTACTAGACCCATGTCGGACCCCCTGCAAAAAGACAGTCTTTTCCAATAATGGCCGGGATTGAAAGAGTTAATCTTAAAAATAGTATTGGCAGAAGAATTCTATGCAAAGATGGCTGTTGCCAGAGAAAACTGATTCAAGTCTGTCTGATGTGTTGAGGACACTGGGAGTTTAATATTTTACTTTTACACTTCAGGATCCAGTGTTATGTTCGTAATGGGACAGACAAGAATATTGTAGACCCTACACCGAACAAGCAGTGGGAGAAGTTAAAGAGCGAAAAGTTGCAATTGCATGCCACGGCGGGTGCCCCAGTTGTTAATGTGCAGGTGCAGCAAAATGGTTCTTCATTGCCAATTCCAAAGATGGGAGATTACTTCCTTTGGGGAACTGCTGAGCAGTGGGAAAAATGCTTGCGATCCCTTCCAGAGTTCACAAGACGCCACATAGATCTGCACAGACATGTAGATACTGTGAACATGGCTTCTCGTGGTGGAAAAATTTCAACACGTGTTGCAAAGCCGGCGGTACGTGGGGAACACTTTAAAATGGAACGTTATCTTGACAGTGACACTATCTCCACGAGAACAGATGATGATTTCTTTTATTGTCGAGCTAAGTGCCATGCCAGCAAGAGAGATGAAGTGAGAAAAATCAGTGTGGCCATTTTTCTGACTTCATCAAAAGTTTCATATGCTAACTGCAGTTGCCCTGCTGGCAAAGGCGGTGTTTGTAACCATTCGTATGCTCTGCTATTGGAACTTGCACAATTCCATCTCCAGGCTGCCAAAATTGTCCCGGAAGAAGTAGCTTGTACTTCTAAGTTAAGTCAGTGGGTAGTGCCACGGTCTCGAGACAAGCATTTGAAACTGCCAGTTATGGATGTCACTGTGAAGCAATTCAAAGTGGATCAACTATCCTGCAATAAGCGTGGCATTGAGTGTACATTGTATGATCCACGTGCCATGCGTTACAATGACTATGAGGCAATAAACACATACAAAAAGGAGTTAGCGGATATTTCAGCGGGAATTCCAAACTGTTACTTAATGAATGAAGAGGATGAAAATACCATTTACAAAAGGACTAGGTTTGGTGCTGCTCCATTAGGTTCAGTGATCAGTTACCAGTGCTCTCTCTTTGAGGACAATTTCAAGGTGTATTGTAACATTCCTGAGTCAGATTGTACGTCACCTATTCATGACCTGTCATTGTATCCAGAATTTCCCATCAATACAATTCCTTTGTACAGTACTCATAACTTCGACCTTTCTGCTAGCCCTAGAACTCAAATGTGTGATTTTCTGTTCAAAATGGCCGATGTTGATCATATTAAAATCGAGATAGACACTCGGGAACAGAGTTCATGTCCAGCTTGGTTTGAGTACAGGAACAATCGATTTACTGCCTCCAAATTCCACCAAATTTATATCAGGAAATCCCTACAACTTTTCAAAAGGGACCGATAGTAAATTCTCAAGGACTTAGGAGCGATAGGCCTAGGTAGAACATGTATGATCCGTGTGCATTCCGTCATTTTCATGAATTTACTTTTTGCAGAACATGCAGTACGTTCATAACTCGAAAGGGCTGAAAATTACCGCTATACCTGCTCCGGGGTGTGGAATAGGGAGAAAAGACCAATCCCTACAACTTTTCAAAAGGGACCCATAGTAAATTCTCAAGGACTTAGGAGCTATAGGCCTAGTTCGAGGCCACCCTTCATTTCATGATTTACGCTGAATATCAACCTCACTACACTACTCGGGATCTCCAATCTGGGTAAAGTTAAGGATCCTTATGTTTACCCAGGGCCGTCCTGGGTAAAGAAAAGGATTACCCAGGATGATCCTGGGTAAACATAAGGTATACCCAGGACGACATTGACCCATTCGGCCAAACTGTTACTTAATGAATGAAGAGGATGAAAATACCATTTACAAAAGGACTAGGTTTGGTGCTGCTCCATTAGGTTCAGTGATCAGTTACCAGTGCTCTCTCTTTGAGGACAATTTCAAGGTGTATTGTAACATTCCTGAGTCAGATTGTACGTCATCTATTCATGACCTGTCATTGTATCCAGAATTTCCCATCAATACAATTCCTTTGTACAGTACTCATAACTTCGACCTTTCTGCTAGCCCTAGAACTCAAATGTGTGATTTTCTGTTCCAAATGGCCGATGTTGATCATATTAAAATCGAGGCAGACACTCGGGAACAGAGTTCATGTCCAGCTTGGTTTGAGTACAGGAACAATCGATTTACTGCCTCCAAATTCCACCAAATTTATATCAGGAAGAAAGTGGATGCAGACTTTGCAAAGACCTTACTTCCTGGTGCAAAAAAGAGCCTCCCAGAGTTTTTGAAGAGGAAGTTAAAACACGGCAATGATTTTGAACCTGTTGCTGTGTCAAAGTATGTGACATATATGAATGGTTCAGACCGCTTTGTTCGTGTGGAGAAGTGTGGACTGGTGATTGACCCTAAGCATTTTTGGTTGGGAGCATCACCAGACAGGAAGGTAGTTGATTACTTGGCCTCGTCCCCATTTGGCATAGTTGAAGTGAAATGCCCAGAGGGACACAAAGATTCCACTCCTCTTGCCGCTTGCAATGACAAGAACTTTTGTTGTTATCATGAAAATGGCACCATCAAATTAAAGAAAGATCATTCATACTACGCACAAGCTCATGGCCAACTTGCACTAACAGGATGTGAATGGTGTGATTTTGTTGTTTATACACATCGAGGTTTGATAATTGATCGTGTAGCTTTTGATGAGGACTGCTGGAGAAAAGTGTGTGAAAAGTTGACCAAAGTTTACTTTGAAACCTTTGCTGAAGTTGCCTGTGGAAAGATTTCCACGCCATGAATGAAGGATGTTTACTCCTGTGCCCCTGGCTGTGCATGTGTGTACAAAATGTATCGGGGTATGTCGCGCCCAGTAAAAAAACCTACATGTAGTTTGTGCCGTTATTGCTGACAAGATATTGCATGGTTTGCTTGTATAAATATACATGTTTATTAAATAAATTTTGAGTCGAATCAATCATACTTGATAGTTTTTGTCTTGCTGAAGAAGTCCGATGAATGGACATTGGACCTGTTTCAAGCCTGAGCGATTTCATGGTATCGCGTCACCCTGGGTTTGACATGGGAACAGTTACGTTTAATTCACCTCGATGATAATAACTTGACATGGAAAGGACAACAGGCAACAGTTGAAACCGGTGTTCCAGAGTGGACAAGGGGTACTACTAGGAATGCAAGTCCAGTATGTACTGGAAATGGTGCGGGTCTCTCATATCCTAATCCTCGTTGAAGAAAGACACGGATTACATGACCTCTCTGGGCCAAGCACACAAAACCATGAGATCACTACTAGAGAAAAGGACAACAAAAGAGTGTAAAAAACTAACTGATTTCAAAATAATGTTTTATTTACAGAATTAAAAATATAACAATAGTTAGTAAATTAATGTGACTATCCAAATGACTTGACTCTGGATTAAAACTATCAAATGATACAAAATGACATTAAATATCACAAGGTAAAAACATTTAAATTTGAATATCAAAATTATATACACACTGATTGCCTGAGAAGTGGGTTTGAGTCCCTGGGTCTAATTCATAAACACGCTTAAGTCAAAGTCTTACCACCTCGTAGTTATTTTCCTGACACTGACTAGTTATTTTTCCATTTCAAAATAATGCTTTGTTTACAAAATAAAAAATATTATCAGAGTTAATAAACTGTTGTGACTTTCCAAATGACCTTATTGAAACTATCAAAGTTGACTACATGCAAATGATACAAAATGGCATAAAATATACAAGCTGTACATCGTAACAGATTTTGGCATAAAATACATATAAATTCAAATTTGAATATCAAAATCACTATTTACACTAATGATATGATTCCCTGAGAATTAGGTTTATGAGATCATCCTCTCTTATGTACTTTTGATGAGACTGACTAGTTATTTTCCTATTTCAAAATAATGTTTTGTTTACAAATAAAAAATTTATCTGAGTGAGTAAATGACTTGTTGAAACTATCAAAGCTGACAACATGGAAATGATACAAAATGGCATACATCGTAACAGATTATGGCATAAAATACATATACATCCAAACTGCAATATCAAAATCACTATACACTTACGATATATTTGCCCTGAGAATTAAGTTTAAGTCCCTGATGAATGAGATTGACGGGTAATTTTGACTCATGAAATACTGGTAGATGGAAATATATGTGGACTAGAGCAGAAAATAGAACACTTTCCAACCTTCGATCAAGAATCGTCAATAAAATATCACACTAGACTGAAATGACTGGATAAAATGAATTCGTCAACAAACAGCATACGGTCCAAATTTGATTGACTGACCCATGCATAGAGAGAGGAATGGGGCGATCAAATATCCTGAATTTCTTTACTTTATTTATTGCCCTTTCTACATGAATCCGCTCTGCAGCTATCTGCTGTGTTTCTATTACCTCTTCTATTTCAAACTGTTTTCTACCTTTCAAAAAGGCAGGAATATTTAGTTCAACGCCCATTGGTTTTAAGAGGTCCGCAATAGTGAATCCACGATCAGCCATCACCACATCACCTTTAGAAAACAAATTTGGGTTTAAGAAACCACTCCTGATGACAATTTCTCGATCTGACATTGAACCGGGGTAGAGCTGGCTGATAAATGTTATACAACCACTTGGAGCTATGCCCAGCAAACACTTATAGGTTATGTGGTGCTTGTAATTAGACCAAAACATACTCTGGAGTGTTAGAGAATCTGGAACCTGGGCAAAAATTTCTGAACAATCGATGATTACTCTGGTGTCAGGATACTTGTCTTTGAACGTCTGAGGCATTGTTCTCAAAACGGTGTCCTTGTTTGGCCAAATTGATATGGATCCAAGTTTAAAATAAAGGAAATTAACCCAGGTGATGAAGTAACGGCTGACTTTGGATTCAGAAATACCAAAAAGATAAGCTAAATGTTTTTCTGAAAAGCCTTGCCGCAAACGACACAGAACAAGAAGAAACTGTTCCTTTGGCCCAAGCAAGCACTTAGCACCAGGTTTCTGGTGATTTTTCTGGGCAGAAGAATAATTGTGATCAGGACTAGAAAAGGTCGTACATGGTGGAATGTATGCTTTGTTGGCACTGTTAGTGGCAGGATTATAAAAGTAGATGTTTTCACATTTTTCACCAGGGCTCAAGAATGACAACATAGAGAGTAGCAGTGAAAATGAAGGGAAACCAGTATAATGCTTCACAAGGGAATCATTTGTCTCCAATGACTTGACAAAGTTGTCTTGACTTTGTCCCTTCAACTCGGAGAGTTCAGATTCTAACGTAGAGACACGTTTCTCCAGAATAGACACTTTTTCTCTGAGCAAATTATTTTCTTCCTGCAATTTGTGTATTAGGTTATTTTCACTGCTCTCCACCTCAACTGTTTCACTGCTCTCCACCTCAAGTGGGTCAATGCTCCCCACCTCAACTGTGTGAGTGTCCTCAACCTCTATCATATCAACTGCAGTACCGGTACCTTCGCTTTTCAGCTCAACTGGCGATAAGTTGGTATTCCGAAATACAAGTTTCCTTCTTTTGGGAGGTTGCTTTGAATCCAGCACATCTAAAGGTTCCACATTTTCTTTCAAAGACCACTTCCCAGCCAATGATTTTTAATGTCATCAGATTTGAAATATACGTGACATATCTTTGTGGACTCCGTAACTTCGAAGCCATCCCGACCATGGGCTCTTTTGATTTTTGCACACCAACGGTCCCTGACCTTTGGTTTTGTTGGCACTTTAAAGAAATGGAAACTCGAGCGGTTGTGGTTAGCATCGTAAAACCTATTTGAACATCCATAAGCAACACATTCCACACCTCTGGACGTTCCAGTTGGCTTTCCTCTGGTCGACATAGTATTGCCAAAACATCCAATGAGACAAGTGATGAAAACGAAAATGACTAGCATATCCTGGACGGTCATCGACAACTGGTAGGGGTACCGGTACACTGGCAGCTGAAACTTGGTTGGCTTCATCACACGTAGTCAGTCCATTTTCGTCGCATGATTTAGAAGGTCTGAAAATAAAATAAAACTCATTAAGATATTAAGATAACACAATGAGGACAAACGAATAACATTCCCAGTTTTAGATAGGCCTACTGAGGTCTGTTGCTTACCAGTGAAACATTTGACTCAGTATCATCAACTAATGGTGAATCATCCACATCCATCACAAACACATCAAAGTCAGAGTCCACACTCGAATCANGTTGGGGTCGAAAATTAGCAAACATTCTGGAAATTGCCTTTTTATTTATCAAGATAACACAATGAGGTCAAATGAATAACATTCCCAATTTTAGATAGGCCTACTGAGGTCTGTTGCTTACCAGTGAAACATTTGACTCAGTATCATCAACTAATGGTGAATCATCCACATCCATTACAAACACATCAAAGTCAGAGTCCACACTCGAATCATTGACACTGTTTCTTGGAGTTAGGGGCCAACACTGGGCATAATGCCACAGTTCAGGAATGCCACAATGAGGGCATTCCTCACCCAAGTCCTGTTGATCATGCTGTAACTCCGGTACATTAGCAGGCATGATAGGGCTGAGGGGCCAACACTGGGCATCGTGCCACAATTCAGGAATGCCACAGTGAGGGCATTCGTCACCCAAATCCGTGGTCATCCTGTCACTTGCTGATTGTTCGCCATTGTCACTTGATAATTTTGGAGAAGATGCCCAGACTGTAAATTGTGAAGTAACACTGCCACTAGGATGGAATAACGGCCAGGATGATCTACGACTAGTACGATTCGGATGGATGATCCCGCTGGTTATGTCCTGGAACCAGTAAAAATTATCAACACCACAAAATGATGGTGGCGTTTCGCTTACATGTGACACTGAATCGCAGTCACTCTGAGTCTGAGCAGCACCAATAACTTAGATGGCACAAGTTGATAAGTACTTCGCCATTTTATGTGGTGTACTTGGACGTGTAGGAATCTGTAAAATAAAAAGAAAGAAGAGTAGGTTTAGAAGGTTGAAAGACAACTAATATAGGCCGAGTAGAGGAATATCTTCTAGGCTAGTTGGTTATGATGGTCACATTAGGCTACTGGCAGCAGCAGCCGTGACTCAGCTCAGGAAGGCCGAGCTAGAATAAAATAAATAGGTTTCTTTTTGCAATATGAAAATAAAGCACAAAAGGCCTATAGGCCTACCGTAGCTTAGCTAGGCCTCCCATCTATAATTTCATGCCACCCATCCATGATCCATCCTCCTCTAGCATGTTGAGAATGATGAGAATGTAGCCATACTCAGCCAGGCTACAATGTAGTACCATCCATTCCAGATGTGCATGCAGACATGCCCCTACGTCATAGCCTACATCAACGCATGCATCGCCATCGGCCATGACACACAGTCACAGACAAGAGTGAGACACAGGCACAGCAGAGAGTCAGACCAAGTCGAGTAGCTAGCTGTAGTAGGAGGCCTACTTACTAGGGCCTAGGTTTAGGGCTAGCCTAGGCCTAGGGCTAGGCCCTAAGGTTAATTTACCAGTTTACTGAGTGCTCCAGCCATGCAAGGGTGGACTGGCCGACTATCGCATGCCAAAACGTCGGTATAAAATGACAATGGAAGCACATGAGCATGAGCATGATGAGCCCGAGGCAGACCACGTCTGGCCTGCCCGCCGCCATGCATTGGCCATGCACATGGTCATATACATGTACATGATGTATGATGGCTGGCACAATCCAATCACACTCACAGGCCAGGGCCACACGACGTCGAAATAAGTTGTCGATTTTGTGCTAAAATTCCAACTATTCCAACCCAAACAACATTACACTATGAGTATATGCATTCCTCTCGTGGAATACTCTGGTTTTATAGTGATCACTTACGTTTAATGGTCAAAATAATCGAGAATAAAGAGGAAGAAAACTTCAGCGTTCTGTACGCATTGACTGTCTCGAACACATAACATCCAGGCACTTGGGATTTGTTTGGCATTATTGGCCTCGTTCTGGAACCGGATGTGCGCGGGCAGTACGAACTTGGGATCTGTCTATTGATTTCCATATAAGGTCAGCGTAGCGAGCGCGCATTGCGTAAAAATCGCTCGGGCAGTTGATCGAGTCCGAAACAACGCGTAGCCTCGCTTCGCACACGCTGTAGTCTGTCACGTATGAAGGAAATGCATAGAAAGTGATCGAGAGCAGCAAACGCGTCGCTTGCGGAACGCGCCGCGTGCGCGCTAGTCTGTCACCGCCTTAACAGTGTATGGTCTGTTCGCTTTGGATTTGTGAGGGGAATCGTATTTCTGCACACCTCAAAAAGTTAAGCACACTCCTACCACAGTCATGGCCAATAGAAGATCGGAATTTATCCACATGACCTGTCAATCATAATTCATGTACACCGTCCGTAGTTTTCCAGGACTGACCTCTTAATGTGTAAAAGAGAGTATATACACATATACTGTGGTGTCGGAGTTATGCCGGACTGGGGGCGGTCAGGCCTAGCCGTACTTTTAGGGAAGGTATGGCCCAAACAAAAATGATTTGGTATCGGGGCATGTCTCAGGATCATTCGTATCCGCCCACACCACAATTTCAGTCCACAGGCCCAACCCCAAATTCCCCAGAACCAATGGGTGGATATGGAGTCCAATCCGGCATAACTCCGACACCACAGTACTCTAGATCCATCTCTAAGAGACCAACAAAGAAACATCAGTAAAACCAACCCTGTTGATTATTATTCATAAAATGGGCATGGCCAGCTAGTCATTCATAGAAAAACACACTAGGGTCAGCAAGCACTGATCATTCCTTAGCTTGACCTATCCGTGTCATGTTTGGAAATGGACATGTGCTTTACTGTAAAATGCATCGGTCAGTTGAAACTTTTTGTGGTTTCTTTGTTAGGCTCACCAGTGTCCATTTCATACAAAAGGATCATTTGTCAACCTCATGACTTAGGAACACTCGCAGAACTTGAGTGACTCCTCATAACATTACGGTTATCCAACCGGATAAAAGTAGGCCTGTCATTCACCAAGTATTAATTATGAATTCACCTAAAAGGGGCGGACTCTCTTGGTCTCTTACAGATGGATCTAGAGTATATACAGGAAGTTCACAGTTTATTGGTCTTCCCTGGAAATTTTCCAAGTCCAAAAACTAGGCCCACAAAGGGAGGCCTAGGATGAATCATGATAAGTCGGATCACTTTCGTGGCAAGTTTTCGGCCAAGTGCAGTATGGACTGATTTTGGGAAGAATCAATTGTAACAGACCCCGACTGATCAATTTCACAAATGCCGGCCAGGGGTAATTCATGGTTCCCAAGTACATCACATTTTGTGGTTTGGACTCAGTCATCTGGTTCTTTGATACCACGTCCTCAAGATCAACCATCAATTACCCCTTGCTGGCATTTGCGAAATTGATCAGTCGGGTGTATTTCAATTGATCCCTCCCAAAATCATTCCATACAGCACTTGGCCGAGAACTTACCACGAAAGTGTATCAGACTTTTAAACCGTTCATTTTAGGCCTCCCTTTTGTGGGCCTAGTTTTTGGACTCAGAAAATTTCCACCAAAGACCAATAAACTGTGAACTTCCTGTATATACTATCAAATTTATAAGATACGGGGCATTGTTCGATTTGAAACCCTTCTTGTGGGGCAAATTTGTCTGGTGGGATATATATATCGCCCCACCTTTCCCGATACCACTGTGGACTTCCTATCGGTGTAGGGGCTTTGAGCATCCTCCTGCAAATGTCTATTTCAAATGAATGGCTACATAGTTAGTTCCATAAGGTTGGGCAGGTGGCAACACTGCATATTTGTCATATATACGTATACACCACAGGGAAAAGTATATATCCCACAAGACGGCCACACCTGCTCACCCAGGGAATGCAAATCTTGGAGCCTTTCAGCTGGATTTAAGGTAACAATCTTGCCTGTCAAATTGCATAGTCCTGTTGACTGCTGTCGTTACGTACTGAATGGGTGCACCCTACCCGCCAGGACCTTGACGTCATCAACGTGGCGCTGTCGACAAGAGCGCTCGGCGAGAGACACCTATTGACGAGCCTGTACACTCTCTGTACACGCACTTGCCCCTGGAGAGTCGATCAGTAGAGTATTCCGGGGGAAAGTAAGCATACATTGGGTGACTTTAAAGTTCGGAGTTGGTGTTAGTGTTGGTGTCAGTGTTGGTGTTGGTGTTAATCTGCAGCTCCAAACACCGGGTGTTGAGGAATTTGGCGTCTTGACCGTATTATGAAATCTGACAGTACAATTTGGCGGTTCTGATAAGATAATATGAATATTCTGGCAACAATTTGATTATGTGACATGTTTCTGAGTTCTGACCGTATATTATCAAATCTGATAGTGATAGTATAATTTGGCCGTTCTGACAACATAATATGAATATTCTGGTGACAATTTGGTTGTTCTGACCGTATTCTCGAAAATCTGATAGTATAATTTGGCGGTTCTGATAACATAATATGAATATTCTGGTGACAATTTCATTATTCTGACCATATTGTCGTAGTCTTGACAATAATATCTCAGTTCTGACATTTTTTCCGCTTTGGCTTGCCATAATCATGTAGGCCTACTAGGCTACTTGCTGAGCCTACATGCAATAGCCACTAGACGCATGGAAGTTATCAATGAAAAAAAAACAGGGGCATCTCCATCCAGAAAGGAGATGTTTATTTGGGGGTAAGGCACCTACAATAACCTGATAACTAAGGATAACCTGATCATCTTTCTCTGTAGTGCCATCGCATCGCTAGGCACAAAAAAACACACAAACAAGGCACAGCGTCATTAACCTGATTCGAAGCATCTTCACTGAAATAAATACCGGTAGGGCTACTGATATACCGGTGTAGTAGAATGTCATGTACCCTGATATGAGATGTCCCCCAACAAAAGATTCTGACGAAATAAGCGGACACTAACAGACAGGAACTTCTGTCACGAGGGACTTACGGCTATGGCAGCCGCCTGATCGGTCGCGATTCTCATCTCGTGCTCATCTGTTATCGGGAACATTAGATTTCATTACACCTGTACCGGTAGCAGCAAGCGCAACACGTGTTGCTGCTGCTGGATGCATTTGAAACACGAGCGCGGTAGAAACACGAGCGCCATCTGAGAGCCATTGATAAAATGAGTCGATTCCATCGAGGGAATTCTCACGAGGGAATAGTGGTTCTGTCGAGGGAGCAACTCCAGCGAGGGAGCATGACAGAGGTCACCATGGTTAGTATAGATTGCTCATTCATGACTAAGCCATTTTCAATTCGTCGCAAGTAAAAGACGCATGTTCGCAGTTTTTCCACGCAGAAATTTTACAACAGGGTGATATATATATAATGTCGTTTATTATCAGAATGAACATGCAAGGCAAGTTTCACGCTTGTTACAAAATAATCTATGAATCTATAAATATATATATATATAGAGGTCAATATACATTATGCATAGGAATCTACATGGAAAGATTAGACACTGCCATCTGGTGGCTAAAAACTGAAAGACTACCGTACATCATGCTGCCACCATCCAGGCAATTGAAGTTAAAACAAAATGGAAGATGTCAAGCCAAAGAAATATGAGTGGAAACTGTCTTAAAACATTTCAGCTCACAAATTAATGATACATGTACATGTGAACTTAACTACATCCCCTAAAAATAAAACAATTTTCATTCCAGACCAAGAGATATTTGGGCCACTCATCAGGGGAGCACGCCTCATCGTATTTAACGTTCCAAATATTTGAAACTAACCCTTTAAAAATTTGGGGATTTCATTCAGAATATTTGGGGCTGAATTCACGAAGGGTGTTTTGTTTAGCATAAAGGACCACGGTAGACGATCTTGAAGACGTATTTTGACTGCATGCCGACGTAGAGGGAGCCATCTAGCGGCAGCAATACGAATACAAAAATCCATTACAAAATGTAGGGTGATAAATCGGGCCATGCGCTGACAACGTAGTTAGTCCCTGGGGTTGGAGAGTGGTGTGGTGGCGCCAGCTGTCGAGAAAAAGTGGCAAATACTGTCGTCCTTTATTCAGCCTTTAAATTCATAGTTATTCGGGTTGAAGGCCTAGAAAAGCATTGTTTTGCTGCCTGTACACTGCTTGGTCGGTGGTGTTTACCCGCAGGATAATCACCCACATTTAACTTTCCTGTGTCTAACTCCAGGAGGACAAAAGAAGAGTTGAATAAGACTCTAAACAAGGCCTCTTGAGCGTTCAAATTTTCTTTTGTCCTCCTGGAGTTAGACACAGGAAAGTTAACTGTGGGTGATTACCGTTATCCTGTGGGTAAACTTCGCCGAGGAAGGAGTTTACAGGTAACAAAACAATGCTTTTCTAGGCCTTAACCTGAATAATTAAGAATTTAAATGCTGATTACAAGCTAAAACCCTTGGTGAATTCGGCCCTCAGTCTCCCTACATGAAGTTGTGCTGCATTTGTTCCACCATATCATACTCTCCTGCTGTATGATAATACCCTCTCAAGATTATGGTCTATGGTCTCTGCTGGAACCTCTGTATTGGAGAACAGCATATGGTCTCCCAAAAACAAAAGCTCTTGGACTTGGAGCATTGTATAAAGCTCGCCATACACAGACGAATAACGTTTAGCTGTTGGTGCAGCCTTGGAGGAATTACTGAATTCCTCCAAGTTGTGATTAAGCCACTATCAGCCCTGAGTCGTCCACAGACGGCGGCACAGGCATCGCGACGACATGAACCACTTATTGCGTGCGGCTGCACCTAATATCAAACCGATTGGATCTAAGGAATATGGCAGAGCCACGAATATGGCTGTGCCACATCAGGGCCCATATTCATAAAACTACTCAAGTCTAAGTGTGACACTTATCCTTTGTTCAACACAAAAGATAAGTATCACACTTTGACTTAAGTATGTTTATGAATATGGACACTGGTGTACACTGCAAAGTTTCATGGCTCACCCATTTCAAAAGGTTGTGCCAAATATGTCTGAGCATTACTAATCTGTGTGCGCCTAGCTTTAGTGTGAACAATAACACTGATATTTATGGTGTGGCAACATACATGTAAAAACTACTATTACCCATGCTGACGACCATGGCAGCTACAGTACAGCACAGGTCACAATTGACATCCCTACGGCTTCGCGTAAGTTACTCGTAAGTTACGCGTAACTTACGTGTAACTCACGGCTTTGGTTTCGCGTAACTCACTGCGTAACTCGCCAAATCGCGTAACTCGCCTCGTAAATCACTTCGTAGCTAGTGAAATTTGCGTAACTCACCTCGTAAGTTACGCGTAACATAGCTCGTGAGTTGTTGCGTAAGTTACGCGTAACTTACGCGAATTTAGGGATGTCAATTGTGACCTGTACTGTAAGCTGTACAGTGTCCAGCTAAACCTCATTTTCAATACGTCTTGAGTCAAAAAAATCAAAAGTGAGCGGCTGAAGATATTTTGGTCCAGTGTATTTTTTTATCTAAAGAATCCATCAATACTGTTAATGTATAATCACTTTTCTTCCATGGGCTTATAAAAACATATTTTACATTGGTCACATTGCGACAAATTCCAAAATTACAAATTTTACATAGGGGCCAATTTCTACGTCTTAAAAATTCCCATTGCAACTTTACAAAGGGGCCAATTTTCACATCGTTTTACAATGAGTGGAAGTTGAGTGAGGCATTTCTCCACTCAGAGCACTGCGGCACACGCAAAAATAAATTGTTGCCAGGTTGAGACAATTTTGCTTGTGGCTCCAGCTCATAGCCGAGTGTGCTCGTGTCCCCCACCGACATGAATCGCGAGGATAAAAGTATTTTTGCCATCGTTCACCAATTTTTGGGCAGAGGCAAAAGCCAGGGGATTTTTTTTGTAGCCTGTCACTTTCACAGCAGTGCATCACTGCAAAAACATGTCACTTCAAAATAATTGCTATTGATGCATCACATGGACCACACATGAAACGGTGGAGATATGACGAACATAAGAGTTTATCACTCTGGATGATTCGGTGGAAAATAAGCCACAAAATGAAGGGTACAATCAAATTTACCCCCCCCCCCCCC